>MU106775.1:61320-82500 GCA_012274485.2 Sinapis alba | reverse complement strand
ACATTTCCAGGCTTCACTAGATGCTCTAGACCAGGAGGTGGTCTCATGTAGACTTCATCTTCAAGTTCACCCTGTAGGAAGGCATTCTTCACATCCATCTGCCATAGATCCCACTCCAAGTTAACAGCCAAAGAGAGAATGATCCTTATGGTATGGAGCTTAGCCACTGGTGCAAAAGTATCAAGGTAGTCTTCTCCATAAGTCTGAGTGAATCCTCTTGCAACAAGCCTTGTCTTGCATCTTTCCACAGTACCATCAGCATTGATAGTGAAGATCCACATGCTTGTCACTGCCTTCTTGCCCTTTGGAAGTTCTGCTTCATACCAAGTGTCATTCACAATCATAGCGTTGGTTTCATTTCTCACTGAGTCTCTCCACTCCTTGTAATTCATAGCTTCCTCATAAGACCTTGGGATGTACTCCTGGTCTAGCTTTCCCATGAACACAACATGTTCCTGTGGGTATTGAGCCAAAGAACACACAGCTCGGATGGGATGAGCTATTGCTTGTGAGTTGAAGTAGACTCTTGTGTTGACCCAATTTGAAGGAGGATGTCTAATCCTGGTGCTCCTTCTTAATGTTTGAACATTTTCTTCAGTTGGTGTAGTCTCCTCTTGATATTCAATCATCACTGACCCTTCTTGTTGCTCATCTTGGTCCTGAGATACTGAACTTTCTTGTTGACTTCAGTTTGATTCCCCCCTTCAGGAGCAAGAGGAGTAACATCCATAACTTCTTTTTCAGAACCCTCAGGTGATTCTTCAGTTTGTGGACTTGGCTGGTCTTGTCTTGGATCAGTCTCCATCACAACCCTCTCTTGTGGTATATTGATGCCAAGACTCTCTATTACCCTTCTCAAACTTGCAGCTCTATCTGAGGCTGATTGAGACAAGTCTTTCACCTCATCCCAACTCTTCTCATCATAGTAGCCTCTGGATTCAACAAACCTCACATCTCTAGAGATTAAAACCCTCCTAGTTTCTAGTGAAAAACACTTGTATCCCTTTTGGTGAGGTGAGTACCCAATGAACATTGCCCTTGTACTCTTTGGTTCCAGCTTGTTCCTTTGTTCTCCTAGAATTAAGACAAAGCACAAACAACCAAATACCCAAAGGTGATCTATAGATGGGCGATATTTGTTTAATACCTCATGTGGAGACTGATCTTGAAGAACCTTGGTAGGAATCTTGTTGATCAAGTAGCAAGCTGTCATCACAGCATCCCCCCAGAACCTCTTAGGTACATTCATGTGGAACATCATACTTCTGGCCACCTCCATAAGATGTATATTCTTTCTCTCAGCCACACCATTTTGTTGTGGAGTATATGGACAGCTTGTTTGATGGATCATCCCATACTTGGCTAAGTGTTGTTTGAATGCTTTGCTGGTGTATTCTCCTCCATTATCTGATCTAAGAATTTTTATCTTGGCATTGTAATGGTTAGAGACATAAGTTTGAAAGTTTATAAAAGCCTCTAAACCCTATCTTTAGATTACAGCAAGGTGATCCATGTGTATTTTGATTTCTCATCTATAAATGTCACAAAGTACTTATGATGTTCCCTAGATGCACAAGGAGCAGTCCACACATCAGAGTGAATTAAATCAAAGCAACTTTCATAGATTGTACTAGATTTAGGAAAGACAGTTTTGCAATGTTTTCCTAGGATACAAGCTTCACAATCTTTTTAAAATGAAATACTAGGCAATATGATGTTCAAGGCACGAGAATGAGGATGTCCTAATCTAGCATGCCACATTACATCTTTAGGGAAATTAAAACTTGAATTCAAAGCATAAGATAAATCGGCTGTGAGCTTGGTGTCTTCAAACAAGTACAAGTCTCCCTTGGTCACACCTTTGCCAACCAACCTACTAGTTTCAATATCCTGAAAGTAGACATCATTAGGAGTGAAAGTAACACTGCAATTCAAGTCATTTGTGGCCTTTTTAACTGATAACAAATTGGAGGTGAAACTAGGCATATAAAAGGCTTTAGTATCCTTGTTGAACAACCTAAGATCACCTACTCCTTTAATTGGTACTCTATCACCATTAGCAATCATAACATTTCCTAAAGCAGGAACAATGTTTTTAATTAATTTTTGATCACTAATCATGTGGTGGCTAGCTCCTGAGTCTATAACTGAAGGTTTAGTTGATTTTAAATCAGTGAAAGCATTCAAGGAGACACCACAATTAGTAGCATGTAAAGAGGTACCAAGTGTGTTACCGGAGTTGTCCTTGAGGATCTTGATGAGAGCCTCAATATCAGATCGCTTGATGGCTTCATCTTGAGTGTTCCTCAAGCATAAACAGCTACTGGAAGTCAATGCCTGTCCCTCACCAGCAGCAGTATTTGAGCGCATGGTCCCTGGAGTATATGTGTAACACCCGTATTTTCTAAAGTAATATAATAAATAATAACTCTGAAATCTCCATTTATTAATCCCATAAATCATCTCCAAACACCATAAATCTCATAAATAGCAATAAATCTCGTAATGAAATAAATCCGATAAAAACATAAAACCGAAAGTCTGCAAAAGAAATGAATAAAACTCCCAAAAGCACCAATCCGATAGCAATCACTTCTGCTCGTCGGTCTCACCTGAAAGGGGGAAAGAATGAGGGGTGAGTAACAGGGGAGTCACTCAGTGAGGTATGGGATGCTAAACCGCAAAACGCTGACTTAGTACATAGCACTACGACTATGTAAGCCTAGCTCTAGCATGAAACAAGCACGGTGTCTACACCACAAAGAACAATCAACATACATCTAATCCAACTAACACCCATGCGCTCATAGTACACAGCTATCTATGCACCGCACATTTCCTCATAAGGATATATATATACCCGCTGCGTCGATAGTACAATATGTCTCTGTACCCCCGCCCTCAACCACCCGCTGCGTCGATAGTACAAACGTCTTTGTACCCCTGCCCTCAAAACCCGCTGCGTCGATAGTACAAATGTCTTTGTACCCCCGCCCTCAAAACCCGCTGCGTCGATAGTACAGACGTCTCTGTACCCCCCCCCTCAAAACCCGTTGCGTCGCTAGCTCAGACATCTCTGAGCCCCCGCCCTCGCATATAGTCCCTACTATATAACTATGTATATACATATATATAACAGTGCTCAGCATCAAATAATTCACACAATAGTTGAATCATCTATTATCATATTTCCGGTTTAACAATCAATAAAATAACTAACAAGACTCGCAAGCAAACTCAGTTCACAGAGACATATCATGTTTCGAAACTAAACTTTTCATAATAGCAGTACTAAACTAGTTCGGGATTTAATGGAGTAACCCTCACCTTTGCCACGGGTTTCTGAAGAAAACCTGATAAAACTCTGAATGGACCATGACGGCTCTAAAACAGCAACTCCAAAACTCTCTGAAAAATATGAACCGGATATTCAGGCAGAACTAAACTCTAGAAGAAACAGATCAATAACTCAAGAACTGACCGTTAACTTTTCAATCCCTCCGGTCAGAAGGTAGTCCTAGATGTCCTCTGTCTGTAACCACCCAGTTTACTCCGATCGGACATCATTTGATTGACCAAAACAGCTTCATCTCCAGGCTGGTCGCAAACGCAGACTTCACCAACATTGACAAATTTTCAGACTGAAAGCTTTTGTTTAGGTCGACTGTTTCTCCACTACACCGAGACTGGTCGAAACTGTCTCTGTAACCCAACAGCTTTATTCCTTGCTAAGAAGAAACGTCAATAACTTTATAACCCTACCTCGGTTTGACGATCGGGAAGATGATCTGGAAAGATGACATCGAGATCTTTCTAATGATAACTCGCTCATTTCCTGTTTCATTATGTATCAATGGATAAACACTGATAAAGTTGACGATTTACGATTTTGATCTATAGAAATCAGTCTCAAAGAAAGCACCATAACTCTTAGATAAAAATTCCAAATGACGATCCGTTTTCTGATAAACGTAGATCTAAGAGTGTAGAACATAACCTCAAAATATGGCTTCGAAATTCTCGGATTTGATCAGTCGTTCTTCTGTTCTCCTAAAACGTGTCTTGTGAGCCTTAATCTCTCTTTTCGGATTGTGCAATGACTCCACTTTCATGGTGGCTATTGGTGGCTGCTCCGGCGACATTCCGGCAAAGCTTCGCCACTCCAAAAGTGTCTACCCTAATCCATCACGAAATTCCCTTTAAATAGAGGAAAACTAGGGTTTTTCCGAAATTAAAATGGGCTTAACTGAGCTAAATTGTCTGGGCCGAAATTTGGGTCGTTACAATTCTCCCCAACTTACAAGGAATTCGTCCTCGAATTCAAATCCTGAGACAACTGCCCAATATCATCCTGAAATAGCTATGCGTATCTGATCCTCGTTTGAGTCTCGGTCTCCCATGACTTATCTCTCTCAATAAACTCTGACGAACAAGATCATCACCCCCTGAACCTCTTTCACTTGCCAAGTTAATACTCTCCACAGGATGACAAACTATTGACAAAGTTTTAGCTGCTGCTGCAAAATGAACTCTTGCTCTCTCCCGAACAATTGTTGGTTCTAAGTCTCGTATCTCCCCCACTTCTGTCCAACAAAATGGTGTACGACAATGCCTACCATAAAGTGCCTCATATGGTCCCATCTCAATACTCGAATGATAATACAATTCCTGAAAATATCTTCTAAAGTCTGAATAGTCCTCTCTAACTGCCCATATGTCTGTGGATGATAGGTTGTACTCATATGGACATTGTCCCAAGCGCCTTCTGAAAGGCTCTCCAAAATGAAGACGTGAACTTTACATCCCGATCCGATACAAAATTGACGAGAAATCCATGAAACCTCAGCTGATCAATTTTGATTATTTCCCAATTACTAGGAAATGAGATGACTTGATAAGTATATCCACAATCACCGATATGGTGTCCTTTCCACATGTGGTGATTGGTAATCGAGTAGTAACATCCATAATCACCAAGCCTCATTTCCACTCTGGCGAAAGAAACCTTAACAATAACCTGATATATACCTGATCCGATATATCCATCTGACATGTCTCGCACTGCAAAGCAATGTAGCTACAACTCTTTTCATACTAGTCCGATGATAGCAACAGTTCATATCTTAGTACTCCTTGGTGTTACTATGAGTGAATAGAAAAACACGAGTGATGTATTTGTTGGAAGATCCCTTTTCTTAACAGCCCATCGTCCGTCAAACCAACTAGATTTTTGGTACAAATACATTCTGCCTGAAACTATCTGATATCCAATATTCTCAATCTTGATCTGCTTACAAAAAAAGCCTCATCAGCATCATGAGCTTTGCATATTCTCCAAAATAATATGTCTGCTCCACAGCCTCGGGTCCAGCTGACTCTTCCTATACAGTAGTGGCACACAATCCGAGACTAACAAGTATCCCAGTAAACTCTTGAACCTCCTTGGTTCTTGAACATCTTTCTTGCACCTACTCAAGGCATTTTCTTTTTCACCTGGTTGGCCTTACCAGATGGTATGTGATATCCAAACTGTAGTCTACTACCAACTCAATCCATATGCACTGCCCAAGTACAAGTTTTAATAAGTGAAGATATATTTTAGACTCTGCTGATCCCTGAGAATCTGAACTTTCTTCCCGAACAGTTACGATCTCCAAATCCTTATCACAAATACCACTACAGTCACTCCGAACCATGAGTAGGGTAATGGTCTCGAGAGTCTCAACTGATGCAATCCATATGCAATAACCTGATCCTCCTGCATCAACACACAATCAGAAAAATGCTCCTCGTGCTCCTTCTACTCCAAGAATAAACCAGAGTGTCGTCCCTGGATAAAATAGTGGACTTATCCAAGTGTTCACAAAATAATTCATTCATAAGCTTCACAAATGCTATCGGTGCATTATGTAACCCCAATTGGTATCACCACAAACTCCTAATATCCATAACGCATACAAAAATCCACATTTTGCACATACTCCCAAACTATAGCAGTCTGATGGTATTCTGCTGCCAAGAAAATCCTCGAAACCATGAACCTCCCAGCATCTAATCCAACAATTCATCAATACGCGGAAGCATATGCTTTTTCTTGACGGTCATCTTGTTCAAATCTTTGTAGTCGATACCAAGTCTGAAACTCACTTCTTCTTCTTTTTTTTTTTTTACAACAATACTGGTGATTCCCACGATGAAGTACTCGACCTAATAAAATCCATGATTAACAAATATTCATCTGCTCTTTTTGCACGGCCATCTCTATTAGCGTTATTCGGTATGGAGCTCGTGAAACCAGTGATACCTCTGGTTCCATCTCAATCGCAAGAACATCTCTTTTGGGCTGGTGGTGGCCCTTCCAAAGGCCTCAAATACATCCTCATACTCTACAATAACTTGAAGTCATGCAGCTAATGTATCCATCATCCTTAACCACCAAATTGGTCGCCAAAAATACATCTACTCCTCGATCCAATAACTCATCAGCATGAATGCAATAAAACTCTACTCTACTCCAGGAATATGAACACTTGCCCTCTGGCAAATCAACACTACTTGATGTTGTGACAACCAATGCATCTCGAGGATGACATCGTAAAAAAAAACTCAGCTCTACCTCCCACAAGTCTCTGAATAACTCGACTCCTCCAAGCACAACTGGTACAACTCGACACATATGAATAGCTCTCAACGTCCTATCCAAGCTGTCTGAACAGACACATCTCTGAAACGATCAACACAACCTACAATTGGCAGACATGCCAATTGGAACTCCAATATCAACACAATGCAAACTGCGACAATCCCAATCCAAGAGCAATCTCCCACGAGTTTACAAGCTAAGCCTGCCTCCAAGACAGTCAATAAACTCATACACCATAATAACACATGCCAACCAATGGCTCACCTCTCACACAACATAACTCAGGTAACAAAACTCGCAGAGCGATGGCTCATAGTATGGGTGGTGGCAGAACGTCAAATATCCACTTACGGACAGTCTCCGAACTCGACTGACAAAACTGATAAACCCCCGAATCATCTAACAAGCTGTGAAGCCATCCATCTCTTGAATATTTGGCTAAAACCCTGTTAGTTGGAGAACGGATGACGATGAGTAAACTCATCGACATAAAAAAGACAATAGGGTTAGAGGAGTGATACCGAACTGAAAGGTGTTATTCATTTTCACTTTTAAATTCCCAAATCCCACAACTAGTTAAAACCGATTTAAAATGAATTAAAACCGAGTCCCACAAATCGCCATCCCAGGTCAGAACCGGGACGGAACTCTACTCTGATACCAAATTGTAACACCCGTATTTTCTAAAGTAATATAATAAATAATAAATAATAACTCTGAAATCTCCATTTATTAATCCTCATAAATCATCTCCAAACACCATAAATCTCATAAATAGCAATAAATCTCATAACGAAATAAATCCGATAAAAACATAAAACAGAAAGTCTGCAAAAGAAATGAATAAAACTCCCAAAAGCACCAATCCGATAGCAATCACTCCTGCTTGTCGGTCTCACCTGAAAGGGGGAAAGAATGAGGGGTGAGTAACAGGGAAGTCACTCAGTGAGGTATGGGATGCTAAACCGCAAACCGCTGACTTAGTACATAGCACTACGACTATGTAAGCCTAGCTCTAGCATGAAACAAGCACGGTGTGTACACCACAAAGAACAATCAACATACATCTAATCCAACTAACACCCATGCGCTCATAGTACACAGCTTTCTATGCACCGCACATTTCCTCATAAGGATATATATATATATACCCGCTGCGTCGATAGTACAGTATGTCTATGTACCCCCGCCCTCAACCACCCGCTGCGTCGATAGTACAAACGTCTTTGTACCCCCGCCCTCAAAACCCGCTGCGTCGATAGTACAAACGTCTTTGTACCCCCGCCCTCAAAAGCCGCTGCATCGATAGTACAGACGTCTCTGTACCCCGCCCTCAAAACCCGTTGCATCGCTAGCTCAGACATCTCTGAGCCCCCGCCCTCGCATATAGTCCCTACTATATAACTATGTATATACATATATATAACAGTGCTCAGCATCAAATAATTCACACAATAGTTGAATCATCTATTATCCTATTTCCTGTTTAACAATCAATAAAATAACTAACAAGACTCGCAAGTAGACTTAGTTCACAGAGACAGATCATGTTTCGAAACTAAACTTTTCATAATAGCAGTACTAAACTAGTTCGGGATTTAACGGAGTAACCCTCACCTTTGCCACGGGATTCTGAAGAAAACCTGATAAAAATCTGAATGGACCATGATGGCTCTAAAACAGCAACTCGAAACTCTCTGAAAAAGATGAACCGGATATTCAGGCAGAACTAAACTCTAGAGGAAACAGATCAATAACTCAAGAACTGACCGTTAACTTTTCAATCCCTCCGGTCAGAAGGTAGTCCTAGATGTCCTCTGTCTGTAACCACCGAGGTTACTCCGATCGGACATCATTTGATTGACCAAAACAGCTTCATCTCCAGGCTGGTCGCAAACGCAGACTTCACCAACATTGACAAATTTTCAGACTGAAAGCTTTTGTTTAGGTCGACTGTTTCTCCACTACATCGAGACTGGTCGAAACTGTCTCTGTTTTATTCCTTGCTAAGAAGAAACATCAATAACTTTATAACCCTACCTCGGTTTGACGATCGGGAAGATGATCTGGAAAGATGACATCGAGATCTTTCTAATGATAACTCGCTCATTTCCTGTTTCATTCTGTATCAACGGATAAACACTGATAAAGTTGATAATTTACGATTTCAATCTATAGAAATCAGTCTCAGAGAAACCACCATAACTCTTAGATAAAAGTTCCAAATGACGATCCGTTTTCTGATAAACGTAGATCTAGGAGTGTAGAACATAACCTCAAAATATGGTTCAAAATTCTCGGATTTGATCAGTCGTTCTTCTGTTCTCCTAAACGTGTCTTGTGAGCCTTAATCTCTCTTTTCGGATTGTGCAATGACTCCACTTTCATGGTGGCTATTGGTGGCTGCTCCGGCGACATTCCGGCAAAGCTTCGCCACTCCAAAAGTGTCTACCCTAATCCATCACGAAATTCCCTTTAAATAGAGGAAAACTAGGGTTTTTCCGAAATTAAAATGGGCTTAACTGGGCTAAATTGTCTGGGCCGAAATTTGGGTCGTTACAATATGGTTCACCCACATCACTAGAGAGATTGGCTCTTGCTTCATGGTATGGTGTCCTGAATTTTTGAGATTTAAGGTGAGGGTGTAGAATCCAGCATTTGTCCTTCCCATGGCCTTTCTTCTTGCAGTGGTCACATACCTATATCTTGTTGTCATCATGCTTGTAGTAGCCTTTGTTTGCAACACCTTCAGCCTGGTTTGCAAGAACAAGTTCTCTTTTGCCTCCAAATAGCTCCACACAGCCTTGTTACTTTTGAACCTGAGCGCATACTTCTTCAAGAGATGGAAGTTTATCACTCCTTAGGATGTGCTTAATCAGGTCTCCATAGGCTGGATTGAGAGTAAACAGCAAGGCAAAGACCTTATCTTGTTCTCTCCTTTCATTAAGCATCTCAGGATCAACAGTAGCTGGTCTGAACATTTCCAGCTCTGCCCACAGGGATCTAAACTTCCCAAGATGTTTAGAAAATTCAGTGTCCTCTTGACTGAGAGTGTTGATGGCCCTCTTGACTTCAAACACTCTACTGATGTTGGACTGGTTACCATAAACTTTCTGTAGTGTGTCCCACAGATCCTTGGAAGTTTCACAGTACGAGTAAGCTTCCTGGATTGAGGCTTCAAGACTGGACTGGAGAATGGACAACACCATGAGATCCTCCTGATCTTTCTTCCTGTCGCCAGCCTCAGCAGTCACAGCTTCTTTACCATCCTCTCCTAGGATGATCTTCTTTGGCCTCTTGCCTTCTTCAACAATTTCCCAGAGGCCTCTGCCTCCAAGAGCAGTTTTAGCTAGTCTTGCCCACAGTAGGTAGTTAGTTCCCTTAAGAGTAACAGGAATCATCACCATTTTTTTAGTTTTCTGTCAAATCCATCAAGAACAACTCAAGAACAGCAAGAACAGCTCAAGAACAGTGGAAAAAGACAAAAAGAATTTCGAAAATTATCAGAGTATCTTAGTAGTTTGCGGAATAAGACAGAGAGAGTAAGAGAGAATAGGTTTCAGGAGCTTAATGCTCTGATACCATGTGAGAATTAGAGAATCAGAAAGTAACAAAGGAAGAACATAAAGAACACATGAAGAACTAGAGAGAGAAAGGGGATTTCAAAAATGAGAATAAAGAGAAGTGTTTCTTATTCACTTGTTTAATTCAGAACATGTTACAAGCATATTTAAAGGCAAACAAAGGAGCTACTTGACAACATAAACTAATAAACAAAGGGAAGGCAGTCTGGTGTGATCAGGGAAGCACTCTGGTGTGGTCAGGGCAGTCTGGTGTGGTCAGGGCAGTCTGGTGTTGTCAGGGCAGTCTGGTATGATCAGTGCACACCCAGACAGTGTGAAAGTGACAGGTCCTTGATCCTGTCCCAACATGTGACCTTGTGGTCCTGCTTCTCCAACAGCTCTCTCAGCTCTCCCTCCTCCTTTGTCTACATCAATACAATATAGTAAGCTTCCTTGGACCTTCTTTAGCTCATGCAACAAGGCACAACACTTGCTTGCCTTTGAAGGCACTCTAGGTTGTACGGACAGCCTTGGTTCCCAGTTAACTCTTAACTTAATTCGAATCAATCATTCCTCTTGATCTTTATTGCTTCATCTCAACACCAGGATGAATCACTATGTAAGAAGCTTGATTTGGAACCATTAATCAGTGGAGAGTGTCAGTGAAGTTGAATAAATCCCATAAGAGGTATGGTAAAGAAATTTTTCCACTTTCTAATCAGGATATCCATCTTTAGACTGTTTGGACATATGACAAGTTCTTCAAGCTTCTAATTAATTTAGGATGAATCACTATGTAAGAGTCTTGATTTGGAACCATTAATCAGTGGAGAGTGTCCATGAAGTTGAATAAATCCCATAAGAGGTATGATAAAGATTTTATTCCACTTTCTAATCAAGATATCTATGTTTAGCCTGTTTGGACATATGGCAAGTTCTTCAAGCTTCTAATCAAACCAGGATGAATCACTATGTAAGAAGCTTGATTTGGAACCATTAATCAGTGGAGAGTGTCCATGAAGTTGAATAAATCCCATAAGAGGTATGTTAAAGAAGTTTTTTCACTTTCTAATCAGGATATCTATGTTCAGCCTGTTTGGACATATGGCAAGTTCTTCAAGCTTCTAATCAAACCATGATGAATCACTATGTAAGAAGATTGATTTGGAACCATTAATCAGTGGAGAGTCTTTCATGAAGTTGGATAAATATCATAGGAGTTATGTTGAAGAAGTTATTCCACTTTCTAATCAGGATATTCATGTTTAGACTGTTTGGACATATGGCAAGTTCTTCAAGCTTCTAATCAAACCAGAATGAATCACTTTGTAAGAAGCATGATTTGGAACCATTAATAAGTGGAGAGTCTTTCATGAAGTTGGATAAATCTCATAGGAGTTATGTTGAAGAAGTTATTCCACTTTCTAATCAGGATATCCATGTTTAGACTGTTTGGACATATGGCAAGTTCTTCAAGCTTCTAATCAAACCAGGATGAATCACTATGTAAGAAGCTTGATTTTGAACCATTAATCAATGGAGAGTCTTTCATGAAGTTGAACAAATCCCATAAGAGATATGTTAAAGAAGTTATTCCACTTTCTAATCAGGATATCCATGTTTAACATGTTTGAACATATGGCAAGTTGTTCAAGCTTCTAATCAAACCAGGATGAATCACTATGTAAGAAGCTCTATTTGGAACCATTAGTCAGTGGAGAGTCTTTCATGAAGTTGGATAAATCTCATAGGAGTTATGTTGAAGAAGTTATTCCACTTTCTAATCAGGATAGTCATGTTTAGCATGTTTGGACATATGACAAGTTCTTCAAGCTTCTAATCAAACCAGTATGAATCACTATGTAAGAAGCTTTATTTGGAACCATTAATCAGTGGAGAGTCTTTCATAAAGTTGAATAAATCTCATAGGAGTTATGTTGAAGAAGATATTCCACTTTCTAATCATGATATCAATGTTTAGCCTGTTTGGTCATATGGTAAGTTCTTCAAGCTTCTAATCAAACCAAGATGAATCACTATGTAAGAAGCTTGATTTGGAACCATTATTCAGTGGAGAGTCTTTCATGAAGTTGGATAAATCTCATAGGAGTTATGTTGAAGAAGTTATTCCACTTTCTAATCAGGATATCCATGTTTGGCCTGTTTGGACATATGGCCAGTTCTTCAAGCTTCTAATCATACCATGATGAATCACTATGTAAGAAGCTTGATTTGGAATCATTAAACAGTGGAGAGTGTCCATGCAGTTTAATAAATCCCATAAGAGGTATGTTAAAGAAGTTATTCCACTTTGTAATAAGGATATCCATGTTTAGCCTGTTTGGACATATGGCAAGTTTTTCAAGCTTCTAATCAAACCAGGATGAATCACTATGTAAGAATCTTGATTTAGAACCATTAATCAGTGGAGAGTCTTTCATGACGTTGGATAAATCGCATAGGAGTTATGTTGAAGAAGTTATTCCTCTTTGTAATCAGGATATCCATGTTTGGCCTGTTTGGACATATGACAAGTTCTTCAAGCTTCTAATCAAACCAGGATGATTCACTATGTAAGAAGCTTAATTTGGAACCATTGAATAGTGGAGAGTCTTTCATGAAGTTGGATAAATCTCAAAGGAGTTATGTTGAAGAACTTATTCCACTTTCTAATCAGGATATCCATGTTTAGCCTGTTTGGACATATGGCAAGTTCTTCAAGCTTCTAATCAAACCAGGACGAATCACTATGTAAGAAGTTTTATTTGGAACCATTAATCAGTGGAGAGGGTCCATGAAGTTGAATAAATCCCATAAGAGGTATGTTAAAGATTTTATTCCACTTTCTAATCATGATATCCATGTTTAGCCTGTTTGGACATATGGCAAGTTTTTCAAGCTTCTAAACAAACCAGGATGAATCAATATGTAAGAAGCTTGATTTGGAACCATTAATCAGTTGAGAGTCTTTCATAAAGTTGAATAAATCTCATAGGAGTTATGTTGAAGAAGTTATTCCACTTTCTAATCAGGATATTCATGTTTAGCCTGTTTGGACATATGACAAGTTCTTCAAGCTTCTAATCAAACCAGTATGAATCACTATGTAAGAAGCTTTCTTTGGTCCCATTAATCAGTGGAGATTCTTTCATAAAGTTGAATAAATCTCATAGGAGTTATGTTGAAGAAGTTATTCCACTTTCTAATCATGATATCAATGTTTAGCCTGTTTGGACATATGGCAAGTTCTTAAAGCTTCTAATCAACCCAGGATGAATCACTATGTAAGAAGGTTGATTTGGAACCATTAATCAGTGGAGACTCTTTCATGAAGTTGGATAAAGCTTATAGGAGTTATGTTGAAGAAGTTATTCCACTTTCTAATCAGGATATCCATGTTTAGACTGTTTGGACATATGTCAAGTTCTTCAAGCTTCTAATCAAACCAGTATGAATCACTATGTAAGAAGCTTTATTTGGAACCATTAATCAGTGGAGAGTCTTTCATGAAGTTGGATAAATCTCATAGGAATTATGTTGAAGAAGTTATTCCACTTTCTAATCAGGATGTCGATGTTTAGACTGTTTGGACATATGGCAAGTTCATTAAGCTTCTAATCAAACCAGGATGAATCACTATGTAAGAAGCTTGATTTGGAACCATTAGTCAGTGAAGTTGGATAAATCTTATAGGAGTTATGTTGAAGAAGTTATTCCACTTTCTAAACAGGATATTCATGTTTAGCTTGTTTGGACATATGACAAGTTCTTCAAGCTTCTAATCAAACCAGTATGAATCACTATGTAAGAAGCTTTATTTGGAACCATTAATCAGTGGAGAGTCTTTCATAAAGTTGAATAAATCTCATAGGAGTTATGTTGAAGAATATATTCCACTTTCTAATCATGATATCAATGTTTAGCCTGTTTTGACATATGGTAAGTTCTTCAAGCTTCTAATCAAACCAGGATGAATCACTATGTAAGAAGCTTGATTTGGAACCATTAATCAGTGGAGAGTCATTCATGAAGTTGGATAAATCTCATAGGAGTTATGTTGAAGAAGTTATTCCACTTTCTAATCAGGATATCCATGTTTAGCCTGTTTGGACATATGGCAAGTTCTTCAAGCTTCTAATGAAACCATGATGAATCACTATGTAAGAAGCCTGATTTGGAACCACTAATCAGTGGAGAGTCTTTCATGAAGTTGATCAAATCTCATAGAAGTTATGTTGAAGAAGTTATTCCACTTTCTAATCATGATATCCATGTTTAGACTGTTTGGACATATGTCAAGTTCTTCAAGCTTCTAATCAAACCAGGATGAATCACTAGGTAAGAAGCTTGATTTGGAACCATTAATCAGGGGAGGGTCTTTCATGACGTTGGATAAATCTCATAAGAGTTATGTTGAAGCAGTTATTCCACTTTGTAATCATGATATCCATGTTTAGCCTGTTTGACATATGACAAGTTCTTCAAGCCTCTAATCAAACCAGGATGAATCACTATGTAAGAAGCTTGATTTGGAACCATTAATCAGTAGAGAGTCTTTCATGAATTTTGATAAATCTCATAGGAGTTATGTTGAAGAAGTTATTCTACTTGCTAATCAGGATATCCATGTTTAGGCTGTTTGGACATATGACAAGTTCTTAAAGCTTCTAATCAAACCAAGATGAATCACTATGTAAGAATCTTGATTTGGAACCATTAATCTGTGGAGAGTCTTTCATGAAGTTGGATAAATCTCATAGGAGTTATGTTGAAGAAGTTATTCCACTTTCTAATCAGGATATCCATGTTTAGACTGTTTGCACATATGACAAGTTCTTCAAGTTTCTAATCAAACCAAGATGAATCACTATGTAAAAAGCTTGATTTGGAACCATTAATCAGTGGAGAGTCTTTCATGAAGTTGATCAAATCTCATAGGAGTTATGTTGAAGAAGTTATTCCACTTTCTAATCATGATATCCATGTTTAGACTGTTTGGACATATGGCAAGTTCTTCAAGCTTCTAATCAAACCAGGATGAATCACTATGTAAGAAGCTTGATTTGGAACCATTAATCAGTGGAGAGTGTCCATGAAGTTGAATAAATCCCATAAGAGGTATGTTAAAGAAGTTTTTTCACTTTCTAATCAGGATATCCATGTTTAGCCTGTTTGGACATATGGCAAGTTCTTCAGGCTTCTAATCAAACCTGGATGAATCACTATGTAAGAAGATTGATTTGGAACCATTGATCAGTAGAGAGTCTTTTATGAAGTTGGATAAATCTCATAGGAGTTATGTTGAATAAGTTATTCCACTTTCTAATCAGGATATCCATGTTTAGACTGTTTGGACATATGGCAAGTTCTTCAAGGTTCTAATCAAACAAGGATGAATAACTATGTAAGAAGCTTGATTTGGAACCATTAGTCAGTGGAGAGTGTCCATGAAGTTGAATAAATCTCATAGGAGGTATTTAAAGAACTTATTCCACTTTCTAATCAGGATATCCATGTTTAGCCTGTTTGGACATATGGCAAGTTCTTCAAGCTTTTAATCAAACCAAGATGAATCACTATGTAAGAAGCTTGCTTTGGAACATTAATCAGTTGAGAGTGTCCATGAAGTTGAATAAATCCCATAAGAGATATGTTAAAGAAGTTATTCCACTTTGTAATCAGGATATCCATGTTTAGCTTATTTGGACATATGGTAAGTGCTTCAAACTTCTACTCAAACCAGGATGAATCACTATGTAAAAAGATTGATTTGGAACCATTAATCAATGGAGAGTGTCCATGAAGTTGAATAAATCCCATAAGAGGTATGTTAAAGAAGTTATTCCACTTTGTAATCAGGATATCCATGTTTACCATGTTTGGACATATGGCAAGTTCTTCAAGCTTCTAACAAACCAGGATGAATCACTATGTAAGAAGCTTGATTTGGAACCATTAATCAGTGCAGTGTCTTTCATGAAGTTGGATAAATCTCATAGGAGTTATGTTGAAGAAGTTATTCAACTTTCTAATCAAGATATCCATGTTTAAACTGTTTGGACATATGTCAAGTTCTTCAATCTTCTAATCAAACCAGGATGAATCATAATGTAAGAAGCTTGATTCGGAACCATTAATTAGTGCAGAGTCTTCCATGAAGTTGGATAAATCTCATAGGAGTTATGTTGAAGAAGTTATTCCACTTTCTAATCAGGATATCCATATTTAGACTGTTTGGACATATGGTAAGTTCTTCAAGCTTCTAATTAAACAATGATGAATCACTATATAAAAAGCTTGATTTGGAACCATTAATCAGTGGATAGTGTCGATGAAGTTGAATAAATCCCATAGGAGGTATGTTAAAGAAGTTATTCCACTTTCTAATCAGGAGATTCATGTTTAGCCTGTTTGGACATATGGCAAGTTCTTCAAGCTTCTAATCAAACCAGGATGAATCACTATGTAAGGAGCTTCATTCGGAACAATTAATCAGTGGAGATTTTTTCATGAAGTTAGATAAATCTCATAGGAGTTATGTTGAAGAAGTTATTCCACTTTCTAATCAGGATATCCATGTTTAGACTGTTTGGACATATGGCAAGTTCTTCAAGCTTCTAATCAAACCAGGATGAATCACTATGTAAGAAGGTTGATTTGGAACCATTAATCAGTGGAGAGTATTTCATGAAGTTGGATAAATCTCGTAGGAGTTATGTTGAAGAAGTTATTCCACTTTCTAATCAGGATATCCATATTTAGACTGTTTGGACATATGGCAAGTTCTTCAAGCTTGTAATCAAACCAGGATGAATCACTATGTAAGAAGCTTCATTTTGAACCATTAATCAGTGGAGAGTCTTTCATGAAGTTGGATAAATCTCATAGGAGTTATGTTGAAGAAGTTATTCCACTTTCTAATCAGGATATCCATGTTTAGACTGTTTGGACATATGACAAGTTCTTCAAGCTTTTATTCAAAACAGGATGAATCACTATGTAAGAAGCTTGATTTGGAACCATTAATCTGTGGAGAGTCTTTCATGAAGTTGGATAAATCTCATAGGAGTTATGTTGAAGAAGTTATTCCACTTTCTAATCAGGATATCCAGGTTTAGACTGTTTGGACATATGGCAAGTTCTTCAAGCTTCTAATCAAACCAGGATGAATCTATGTAAGAAGCTTGATTTGGAACCATTAATCAGTGGAGAGTCTTTCATGAAGTTGGATAAATCTCATAGGAGTTATGTTGAAGAAGTTATTCCACTTTCTAATCAGGATATTCATGTTTAGCCTGTTTGGACATATGACAAGTTCTTCAAGCTTCTAATCAAACCAGTATGAATCACTATGTAAGAAGCTTTCTTTGGTCCCAATAATCAGTGGAGATTCTTTCATAAAGTTGAATAAATCTCATAGGAGTTATGTTGAAGAAGTTATTCCACTTTCTAATCATGATATCAATGTTTAGCCTGTTTGGACATATGGCAAGTTCTTCAAGCTTCTAATCAACCCAGGATGAATCACTATGTAAGAAGGTTGATTTGGAACCATTAATCAGTGGAGACTCTTTCATGAAGTTGGATAAAGCTTATAGGAGTTATGTTGAAGAAGTTATTCCACTTTCTAATCAGGATATCCATGTTTAGACTGTTTGGACATATGGCAAGTTCTTCAAGCTTCTAATCAAACTAGTATGAATCCCTATGTAAGAAGCTTTATTTGGAACCATTAATCAGTGGAGAGTCTTTCATGAAGTTGGATAAATCTCATAGGAATTATGTTGAAGAAGTTATTCCACTTTCTAATCAGGATGTCGATGTTTAGACTGTTTGGACATATGGCAAGTTCATTAAGCTTTTAATTAAACCAGGGTGAATCACTATGTAAGAAGCTTGATTTGGAACCATTAGTCAGTGAAGTTGGATAAATCTTATAGGAGTTATGTTGAAGAAGTTATTCCACTTTCTAAACAGGATATTCATGTTTAGGTTGTTTGGACATATGACAAGTTCTTCAAGCTTTTAATCAAACCAGTATGAATCACTATGTACGAAGCTTTATTTGGAACCATTAATCAGTGGAGAGTCTTTCATAAAGTTGAATAAATCTCATAGGAGTTATGTTGAAGAATATATTCCAGTTTCTAATCATGATATCAATGTTTAGCCTGTTTGGACATATGGTAAGTTCTTCAAGCTTCTAATCAAAGCAGGATGAATCACTATGTAAGAAGCTTGATTTGAAACCATTAATCAGTGGAGAGTCATTCATGAAGTTGGATAAATCTCATAGGAGTTATGTTGAAGAAGTTATTCCACTTTCTAATCAGGATATCCATGTTTAGCCTGTTTGGACATATGGCAAGTTATTCAAGCTTCTAATGAAACCATGATGAATCACTATGTAAGAAGCTTGATTTGGAACCATTAATCAGTGGAGAGTCTTTCATGAAGTTGATCAAATCTCATAGGAGTTATGTTGAAGAAGTTATTCCACTTTCTAATCATGATATCCATGTTTAGACTGTTTGGACATATGTCAAGTTCTTCAAGCTTCTAATCAAACCAGGATGAATCACTAGGTAAGAAGCTTGATTTGGAACCATTAATCAGGGGAGGGTCTTTCATAACGTTGGATAAATCTCATAAGAGTTATGTTGAAGCAGTTATTCCACTTTGTAATCATGATATCCATGTTTAGCCTGTTTGACATATGACAAGTTCTTCAAGCTTCTAATCAAACCAGGATGAATCACTATGTAAGAAGCTTGATTTGGAACCATTAATCAGTGGAGAGACTTTCATGAAGTTCGATAAATCTCATAGGAGTTATGTTGAAGAAGTTATTCCACTTTCTAATCAGGATATCCATGTTTAGGCTGTTTGAGCATATGACAAGTTCTTAAAGCTTCTAATCAAACCAAGATGAATCACTATGTAAGAAGCTTGATTTGGAACCATTAATCTGTGGAGAGTCTTTCATGAAGTTGGATAAATCTCATAGGAGTTATGTTGAAGAAGTTATTCCACTTTCTAATCAGGATATCCAGGTTTAGACTGTTTGGACATATGGCAAGTTCTTCAAGCTTCTAATCAAACCAGGATGAATCACTATGTAAGAAGCTTGATTTGGAACCATTAATCAGTGGAGAGTCTTTCATGAAGTTGGATAAATCTCATAGGAGTTATGTTGAAGAAGTTATTCCACTTTCTAATCAGAATATCCATGTTTAGACTGTTTGGACATATGACAAGTTCTTCAAGCTTTTATTCAAAACAGGATGAATCACTATGTAAGAAGCTTGATTTGGAACCATTAATCAGTGGAGAGTGTCCATGAAGTTGAATAAATCCCATAAGAGGTATGTTAAAGAAGTTATTCCAATTTGTAATCAGGATATCCATGTTTAGCCTATTTTGACATATCGCAAGTGCTTCAAACTTCTACTCAAACCAAGATGAATCACTATGTAAAAAGATTGATTTGGAACCATTAATCAGTGGAGAGTGTCCATGAAGTTGAATAAATCCCATAAGAGGTATGTTAAAGAAGTTATTCCAATTTGTAATCAGGATATCCATGTTTAGCCTATTTTGACATATCGCAAGTGCTTCAAACTTCTACTCAAACCAAGATGAATCACTATGTAAAAAGATTGATTTGGAACCATTAATCAGTGGAGATTTTTTCATGAACTTAGATAAATCTCATAGGAGTTATGTTGAAGAAGTTATTCCACTTTCTAATCAGGATATCCATGTTTAGACTGTTTGGACATATGGCAAGTGCTTCAAGCTTCTAATCAAACCAGGATGAATCACTATGTAAGAAGGTTGATTTCGAACCATTAAGCAGTGGAGATTCTTTCATGAAGTTGGATAAATCTCATAGGAGTTATGTTGAAGAAGTTATTCCACTTTCTAATCAGGATATCCATATTTAGACTGTTTGCACATATGGCAAGTTCTTCAAGCTTGTAATCAAACCAGGATGAATCACTATGTAAGAAGCTTGATTTGGAACCATTAATCAGTGGAGAGTCTTTCATGAAGTTGGATAAATCTCATAGGAGTTATGTTGAAGAAGTTGTACCACTTTCTAATCAGGATATCCATGTTTAGCCTGTTTGGACATATGGGAAGTTCTTCAAGCTTCTAACCAAACCAGGATGAATCACTATGTAAGAAGCTTGACTTGGAACCATTAATCAGTGGAGAGTCTTTCATGGAGTTGGATAAATCTCATAGGCGTTATGTTGAAGAAGTTATTCCACTTTCTAATAAGGATATACATGTTTAGACTGTTTGGACATATGGCAAGTTCTTCATGCTTCTAATCAAACCAGGATAAATCACTATGTAAGAAGCTTGATTTCGAACCATTAATCAGTGGAGAGTCTTTCATGAAGTTGGATAAATCTCATAGGAGTTATGTTGAAGAAGTTATTCCACTTTCTAATCAGAATATCCATGTTTAGACTGTTTGGACATATGACAAGTTCTTCAAGCTTTTATTCAAAACAGGATGAATCACTATGTAAGAAGCTTGATTTGGAACCATTAATCAGTAAAGAGTCTTTCATGAAGTTGGATAAATCTCATAGGAGTTATGTTGAAGAAGTTATTCCAGTTTCTAATCAGGATATCCATGTTTAAACCGTTTGGACATATGACAAGTTCTTCAAGCTTCTAATCAAACCAGAATGAATCACTATGTAAGAAGCTTGATCTGGAACCATTAATCAGTGGAGAGTCTTTCATGAAGTTGGATAAATCTCATAGGAGTTATGTTGAAGAAGTTATTCTACTTTCTAATCAGGATATACATGTTTAGACTGTTTGGACATATAGCAAGTTCTTTATGCTTCTAATCAAACCAGAATGAATCACTATCTAAGAAGTTTGATTTGGAACCATTAATCAGTACAGAGTCTTTCATAAAGTTGGATAAATCTCATAGGAGTTATGTTG
>MU106775.1:20364-36227 GCA_012274485.2 Sinapis alba | reverse complement strand
AATCAAACCAGGATGAATCACTATGTAAGAAGCTTGATTTGGAATCATTAATAAGTGGAAAGTCTTTCATGAAATTGGATAAATCTCATAGGACTTATGTTGAAGAAGTTACTCCACTTTCTAATCAACATATCCATGTTTAAATTGTTTGGACATATGGCAAGTTCTTCAAGCTTCTAATCAAACCAGGATAAATCACTATGTAAGAAGCTTGATTTGGAATCATTAATAAGTGGAGACTCTTTCATGAAGTTGGATAAATCTCATAGGAGTTATGTTGAAGAAGTTATTCCACTTTCCAACAGGATATCCATGTTTAGACTGTTTGGACATATGGCAAGTTCTTCAAGCTTCTAATCAAACCAGGATGAATCACTATGTAAGAAGCTTGATTTGGAACCATTAATCAGTGGAGAGTCTTTCACGAAGCTGGATAAATCTCATAGGAGTTATGTTCAAGAAGTTATTCCATTTTCTAATCAAGATATCCATGTTTAGACTGTTTGGACATATGGCAAGTTCTACAAGCTTCTAATCAAACCAGCATGAATCACTATGTAAGAAGCTTGATTTTGAACCATTAATCAGTAGAGTGTCTTTCATGAAGTTGGATAAATCTCATAGGAGTTATGTTCAAGAAGTTATTCCATTTTCTAACAGGATATCCATGTTTAGACTGTTTGGACATATGTCAAGTTCTTCAAGCTTCTAATCAAACCAGGATGAATCACTATGTAAGAAGCTTGATTTGGAACCATTAATCAGTGGAGAGTCTTTCACGAAGCTGGATAAATCTCATAGGAGTTATGTTCAAGAAGTTATTCCATTTTCTAATTAAGATATCCATGTTTAGACTGTTTTGGACATATGGCAAGTTCTACAAGCTTCTAATCAAACCAGCATGAATCACTATGTAAGAAGCTTGATTTGGAACCATTAATCAGTAGAGAGTGTTTCATGAAGTTGGATAACTCTCATATGAGTTATGTTGAAGAAGTTATTCCACTTTCTAACAGGATATCCATGTTTAGACTGTTTGCACATATGGCAAGTTCTTGAAGCTTCTAATCAAACCATGATGAATCACTATGTAAGAAGCTTGATTTGGAACTATTAATCAGTGGAGAGTCTTTCACGAAGCTGGATAAATCTCATAGGAGTTATGTTCAAGAATTTATTCAATTTTCTAATCAAGATATCCATGTTTAGACTGTTTGGACATATGGCAAGTTCTACAAGCTTCTAATCAAACCAGCATGAATCACTATGTAAGAATCTTGATTTTGAACCATTAATCAGTAGAGAGTCTTTCATGAAGTTGTATAAATCTCATAGGAGTTATGTTGAAGAAGTTATTCCACTTTCTAACAGGATATCCATGTTTAGACTGTTTGAACATATGGCAAGTTCTTCAAGCTTCTAATCAAACCAGGATGAATCACTATGTAAGAAGCCAGATTTGGAACCATTAATCAGTGGAGAGTCTTTCATGAAGTTGGATAAATCTCATAGGAGTTATGTTGAAGAAGTTATTCCACTTTCTAATAAGGATATCGATGTTTAGACTGTTTGGACATATGGCAAGTTCTTCAAGCTTCTAATCAAAAACCAGGATGAATCACTATGTAAGAAGCTCTATTTGGAACCATTAATCAGTGGAAAGTGTCCATGAAGTTGAATAAATCCCATAAGAGGTATGTTAAAGAAGTTATTCCTCTTTCTAATCAGGATATCCATGTTTAGCCCGATTGGACATATGGCAAGTTCTTCAAGCTTCTAATCAAACCAGGATGAATCACTATGTAAGAAGCTTGATTTGGAACCATTAATCAGTAGAGAGAATCCATGAAGTTGAATAAATCCCATAAAAGGTGTGTTAAAGAAGTTATTCCTCTTTCTAATCAGGATATCCATGTTTAGCCTGATTGGACATATGGCAAGTTCTTCAAGCTTCTAATCAAACCATGACGAATCACTATGTAAGAAGCTTGATTTGGAACCATTAATCAGTGGAAAGTGTCCATGAAGTTGAATAAATCTCATAAGAGGTATGTTAAAGAAGTTATTCCACTTTGTAATCAGGATATCCATGTTTAGCCTGTTTGGACATATGGTGTTAAAATGAGGAGATGAGGAGTATATTATGGAAGAGGGTTCTTACATGAGGATGAAGGCTGTGGAGAAGTATGGGATCATTTGGGAGAAGTGCAAAAATAGGGTGTTGTACGGACATGTACAGATTCTGTACGGAAAATGGAAGTTCATGAAGTGTGTTGGATAAGTCAAGGAAGTGGTTTAGGGGATGTGCAAATATAGGGAAAAGTGTACGGACCTAAAGGTCGTACACTGTCCGTACAGGCTCACCCGGATGGTCTTACTCGGGTAAATGGTAAACAAGCATGTGTTACTATTTACCTTGGTTCCCTTTGCAATCCGAACGTTGGAAGGATAAGAAGCACATCTAACATGAAGGAATAAGGCTGTCAGCATCTTGACCAAGATCCCTTGATGCTTAAAACGTGTGGACACTCCTATTGGCTCGGTTTGAATTGGCGCTCCTCCCTTTGTTGACTTTACACGATTTGCCTTATCCTTTGGTTGTAAACCCTTGTACTTAACCTCTATATATTGTAAACTCCTCTGACAATGAAAGATATGCGATTCTAATCTCTCTCTCTCTTTGTTCTTGCTTGTTCATCATGATAATCAACTAAACTCTTTTGGTTCTTCTTGATTCTATTTGTTTCTCTTGTTCTACTATTCTTATTCTCTACAAAGTCTTATGTATCAGAGCCAGGTTGCTCATTTCCTGGGGTTTAGTTTCGGTCTTCTTCAGCTTCATTCAAGGTTCAAGCTTTGAAAGTGTTCTTGGTTCAAGTGGAAGATATGGAGAACAACAAATCGATTTCTGTTCCGGTTACTCTAAAGGATGGTGGAAACTACCTGCTGTGGTCAAGGCTGATGAAGACAGTGGTTGGGAGGCTAGGGTTATGGAGCCACATCACGGATGAAGCTC
Organism: Sinapis alba; assembly: GCA_012274485.2. Taxonomy (NCBI): domain Eukaryota; kingdom Viridiplantae; phylum Streptophyta; class Magnoliopsida; order Brassicales; family Brassicaceae; genus Sinapis; species Sinapis alba. The sequence continues at coordinate 33,211 of MU106775.1, read as the reverse complement.
CAAGACCAGTGGCCAAGGAAGGAGAGGAAGATGGAGGTGAAACCGAGCTGGTGGTTGCTGAGGAAGTGAAATGGATACAAGATGACCTGATCGTACTGTCCATGATACAAGGGTCTCTTGATGTTGCCATCCTTGAAGCATACAGCTACTGTGAGACACCCAAGCATCTGTGGGAAACTCTCCAAAAGGTGTATGGGAATATCACCAATCTGAGCCGGGTGTTTGAGGTGAAGAGATCTATCAACAACCTTGTGCAAGAAGAGGTGGAGTTCACCAAACACTTGGGAAGGTTTAGGTCTTTGTGGTCTGAACTGGAAATGCTAAGACCCAACACCACTGATCCGGATACTCTCATGGAGAGGCGTGAGCAAGATCAAGTGTTTGGTCTCTTGTTAACCCTGAATCCTGCCTTCAATGATGTGATTAAGCATATCTTGAGATTACCCAAGCTTCCATCCATGGAGGAAACGTGTGCTCAGCTTCAGAAGGAGGAGGGGTCTCTTGGTCTCTTTGGTGGCAAAGGAGACATGTAATGGCTAACAAAGCTGAGGGAGTTCAAGCTAACAAAGCCATGTACAAGAATGAGGAAAGGAATTATGGTGAGGATAGGCGGTTTGGTGGCAACTGTGACCATTGTAAGAAGCCAGGACATAAGAGGAGGCAATGCTGGATTCTCCATCCACACCTCAAACCGGCAAAGTTAAACAAGGATAGGGAAGCTAGAGCTCATCTCTCAGCTGAGGCAAGTGAAGCTGGTTCATCAGGAACTGGTTCAATTGGGCAAGCAAGTGGAAATGAAGGCAAGGCCATGACCTCCCATCACATGGCTGAGAAGAACATGGAGAATGAAGTGATCAGGTAATCCGACATTGAGGCCTTGATCAAAGCTCTTAAGGAGTCTGGTAACCCTCTTGGACAGATACTTGGTTATTCTTATAATGCTCACATGATGTCTAGTAATGGTGATAGGTTGCTGGATACAATAGAGAACCTAAGGAATAGTTTGCCTAGAACCCATATTGCTCAAAATGTGATGAAACCTTTGATCATAGATTCAGGAGCTTCTTACCACATGATTAGTAATAAGAGTCTCATTAAAGATATTGAAGTAGCTAAAGGTTATGTTATGATAGCAAATGGTGATAGGATTCTTATTAAGGGGATTGGTAATTTGCGGCTGTTTGATAAAGAGTCTAAGGCTTTTTACATGCCTGAGTTTACTTCTAATCTTTTATATGTTAAGAGATGTGCTACTGATCTAAAATGCAATGTTATATTTAGCCCTGATGATGTGAAGTTTCAGGATATTGAGAGCAATAAGTTTATTGGACAAGGAGTTACCAAAGGAGATCTTTATTTGCTTGAAGACATTGATGTTGTTTCTAGTTCTAGTTGCTCCTTTAGTTCTGTTTCTTCTTTGAATAAAGATGCATTGTGTCGTTCTAGACTTGGACATCCTCATGATAGATCCTTTGGCTTAATGTTACCAGGTGTCATGTTTAAAACCAATAAGTGTGAAGCTTGTATTTTGGGAAAGCATTGTAAAACTGTGTTTCAAAGATCAACCACCATATATGAACACTGCTTTGATTTGATTCATTCTGATGTTTGGACTGCTCCTAGTTTGTCTAGGGAGACTTATAAATATTTTGTCACCTTCATTGATGAGAAATCCAAATACACCTGGTTAACATTAATTAAAACTAAGGATAGGGTGCTTGATGCATTTAGAAACTTTCAAACATATGTTTCTAACCAGTATAATGCCAAGATTAAGATTTTCAGGTCTGATAATGGTGGGGAGTATACTGGACATGCCTTTAAGCAACACCAAGCTCAACATGGTATCTTGCATCATACTAGTTGTCACTATACACCCCAACAAAATGGAGTAGCCGAGAGGAAGAACAGACATCTTATGGAAGTGGCAAGATCTATGATGTTCCAAACCAGTGTACCCAAAAGGTTTTGGAGTGATGCTGTTATTCCTGCTTGCTATGTGATCAACAGGATACCTACAAAGATTCTGGAAGATCAGTCCCCATTTGAGGTGCTTAACAAGATTAAACCGGCTATTGATCATATGAGAGTGTTCAGATACTTGTGCTTTGAGCTGATTCCAGGGGAGATGAGAAACAAACTTGAGGCAAAGAGCACAAGAGCTATGTTCATTGGGTACTCTACAACACAAAAGGGGTATAAATGCTTTGGTCCAGAAGCAAGGAGAGTGCTGGTTTCCAGAGATGTCAAGTTCATAGAAGAGAAGGAGTATTATGGAGAGAAAAAGTGGGGAGACTTAGAGGACTTGTCCCAACCATCCGACAAGGCTGCTAGTTTGAAAATAACTATGGAGGGTCTTGGAATCAATATGTCCCAAGACCAGAGAAGACAACCCATTGCTAATAGTCATGAAGCTGAAGAACCATCCCACGTTGATCATGAAGGGGGAAATGAACCTGAGGCTGGAGGTCAGGGAGATCAAAGCTCAGGAAGTCCTGATCAAAGTGGGGAGATTGGTGATCATCTCAATCAGCAGGAAGGATATGAATCTGAAATAGAAGATCATATGCAAGAAGGAGATGTGGATCCGGTTGAGGAACCAGTGATTGTGCCTTTGAGGAGAAGTACAAGGGTGAGAAAGGATCCTTCAAATTGGGTGAACACAAGGGTGTACTACAATGCACAAGCTGTTGCTCATCCAGCTCAAGCTGTTTGTTCTTTTGCTGAGTTCCCTGAGGAACATAGATAGGCGCAAGACTAGACTGGTGGCAAGGGGATTTAGTCAGACCTATGAAGAGGATTACATTGACAGCTTTGCTCCAGTGGCAAAGTTACATATTATCCGGATTGTTCTATCCATTGCAACCAACCTTTCATGGGACCTTTGGCAGATGGATGTGAAGAATGCTTTTCTTCAAGGGGAATTGGAGGATGAGGTGTATATGGTGCCTCCTCCGGGTTTGGAATGTCTGGTTAAACCAGGAAACTTTTTGAGGCTGAAGAAAGCTATATATGGTCTGAAGCAGTCTCCTAGAGCTTGGTACAACAAGCTCAGCACTACTCTGAATGGGCGTGGCTTTAGGAAGTCTGAATTAGACCATACCTTGTTTACCCTTAACACTCCATCAGGTATCATTGTCTTACTTGTTTATGTTGATGACATAATCATAACAGGAAGTGACAAGAATGGAATCCAATCCACAAAGGCTTTTCTTAAAACTGTGTTTGAAAATAAAGACTTGGGAGAGATGAAATACTTCCTTGGAATTGAGTTATGTAGATCCAAGGAAGGGTTATTCATCTCTCAAAGGAAATATATCTTGATCTATTGAAAGATGCAGGTGTACTTGGAGGAAAGACAGCCAAAATGCCTATGGAGGATGGGTACAAAGTCCTACGAGAGGGGGAGATTGAAGACAGCCAACCATTTCATGATCCAAAGCTTTATAGAAAGCTTGTAGGTAAGCTAATCTATTTAACCATTACACGTCCTGATATATGCTTTGATGTGAATCAGGTGAGCCAACATATGCAACTCCCAAAGGAGCATTATTGGCGCATGGTGGAGAGGATACTCTTGTACCTAAATGGGTCATCCACTCAAGTAGTTTGGATGGGATGCAATGCAAGTAATGAAGTGGTGGGATACTGTGATGCTGATTGGGCTGGAGATAGAGCTCATAGAAGATCCACAACCAGCTATTGTACATTCATTGGGGGAAACTTGGTGACTTGGAAGAGCAAGAAGCAAAAGGTGGTTTCCTGCTCAAGTGCTGAAGCTGAGTATAGGGCCATGTTGAAGTTTACAAATGAGTTGGTCTGGATCAAAGGGATACTCAAGCATTTGGAGATTGAGCAAGCTACACCAATGACCATGCATTGTGACAACCAAGCTGCTATCCACATAGCCACAAACTCAGTGTTCCATGAGAGGACCAAGCATATTGAAGTTGATTGCCACAAGGTGAGGCAAATGATCTTACTTGGAGTGATCTTGCCATGCTATACCATAAGTGAGGATCAGTTAGTGGATGTGTTCACAAAGGCAGTAAGACAGAAGGTCATGGAGTCCATTCATATCTGGTTGGTACTCCTTGATCTAGGACAGAGAAGGTGATGACCCTAGCCGTGGGATCTTTACTCTTTTTCCCTCATCAAGGTTTTATCCCATTGGGTTTTCCTTCATGAGGTTTTTAATGAGGAAGGTCTCATGGCTTCCAAGCTTGACCGCTTCACTATGGTCAGCTTGACGGGGAGTGTTAAAATGAGAAGTATATTATGGAAGAGGGTTCTTACATGAGGATGAAGGCTGTGGAGAAGTTTGGGATCATTTGGGAGAAGTGCAAAAATAGGGTGTTGTACGGACATGTACGAATTCTGTACGGACATGGAAGTTCATGAAGTGTGTTGGATCAGTCAAGGAAGTGGTTTAAGGGATGTGCAAATATAGGACAAAGTGTACGGACCTAAAGGCCGTACACTGTCCGTACAGGCTCACCCAGATGGTCTTACTCGGGTAAATGGTAAACAAGCATGTGTTACTATTTACCTTGGTTGCCTTTGCAATCCGAACGTTGGAAGGATAAGAAGCATATCTGACAGGAAGGACCAGGCTGTCAGCATCTTCACCAAGATCCCTTGATGCTTAAAACGTGTGGACACTCCTATTGGCTTGGTTTGAATTGGCGCTCCTCCCTTTGTTGACTCTACACGATTTGCCTTATCCTTTGGTTGTAAACCCTTGTATTTAACTTCTATATATTGTAAACTCCTCTGATAATGAAAGATATGCGATTCTAATCTCTCTCTCTCTCTTTGTTCTTGCTTGTTCATCATGATAATCAACTAAACTCTTTTGGTTCTTCTTAATTCTATTTGTTTCTCTTGTTCTACTATTCTTATTCTCTACAAAATCTTATATGGCAAGTTTTTCAAGCTTCTAATCAAACCAGGATGAATCACTATGTAAGAAGCTTGATTTGGAACAATTAATCAGTGGAGAGTCTTTCATGAAGTTGGATAAATCTCAAAGGAGTTATGCTGAAGAAGTTATTCCACTTTCTAATCAGGATATCCATGTTTAGACTGTTAGGACATATGGCAAGTTCTTCAAGCTTCTAATCAAACCAGGATGAATCACTATGTAAGAGGCTTGATTTGGAACCATTAATAATTGGAGAGTCTTTCATGAAGTTGGATAAATCTCATAGGAGTTATGTTGAAGAAGTTATTCCACTTTCTAATCAGGATATCCATGTTTAGACAGATTGGACATATGGCAAGTTCTTCAAGCTTCTAATAAAACCAGGATGAATCACTATGTAAGAAGCTTGATTTGGAACCATTAATCAGTGGAGAGTCTTTCATGAAGTTGGATAAATCTCATAGGAGTTATGTTGAAGAAGTTATTCCACTTTCTAATAAGGATATCGATGTTTAGACTGTTTGGACATATGGCAAGTTCTTCAAGCTTCTAATCAAAAACCAGGATGAACCATTAATCAGTGGAGAGTGTCCATGAAGTTGAATAAATCCCATAAGAGGTATGTTAAAGAAGTAATTCCTCTTTCTAATCAGGATATCCATGTTTAGCCTGATTGGACATATGGCAAGTTCTTCAAGCTTCTAATCAAACCAGGATGAATCACTATGTAAGAAGCTTGATTCGGAACCATTAATCAGTGGAGAGTCTTTCATGAAGTTGGATAAATCTCATAGGAGTTATATATGTTGAAGAAGTTATTCCACTTCCTCATCAGGATATCCATGTTTAGATTGTTTGGACATATGGCAAGTTCTTCAAGCTTCTAATCAAACAAGGATGAATCACAATGTAAGAAGCTATATTTGGAACCATTAATTAGTGGTGAGTCTTTCATGGAGTTGGATAAATCTCATAGGAGTTATGTTGAAGAAGTTATTCCACTTTCTAAAAAGGATATCCATGTTTAGCCAGTTTGGACATATGGCAAGTTCTTCAAGCTTCTAATCAAACCAGGATGAACCACTTTGTATGAAGCTTTATTTGGAACCATTAATCAGTGGAGAGTCTTTCATGAAGTTGGATAAATCTCATAGGAGTTATGTTGAAGAAGTTATTCCATTTTCTAATCAAGATATCCATGTTTAGACTGTTTGGACATATGGAAAGTTCTTCAAGCTTCTAATAAAACCCGGATGAATCACTATGTAAGAAGCTTGATTTGGAACCTTTAATTAGTGGAGAGTGTCCATGAAGTTGAATAAATCCCATAAGAGGTATGTTAAAGAAATTATTCCACTTTATAATCAGGATATCCATGTTTAGCCTGTTTGGACATATGTCAAGTTCTTCAAGCTTCTAATCAAACCAGGATGAATCACTATGTAAGAAGCTTGATTTGGAACCATTAATCAGTGGAGAGTGTTTCATAAAGTTGGATAAATCTCAGAGGAGTTATGTTGAAGAAGTTATTCCACTTTCTAATTAGGATATCCATGTTTAGACTGTTTGGACATATGGCAAGTTCTTCAAGCTTCTAATCAAACCAGGATGAATCACTATGTAAGAACGTTGATTTGGAACCTTTAATCAGTGGAGAGTCTTTCATCAAGCTGGATAAATCTCATAGGAGTTATGTTGAAGAAGTTATTCCACTTTGTAATCAGGATATCCAGGTTTAGACTGTTTGGACATATGGCAAGTTCTTCAAGCTTCTAATCAAACCAGGATGAATCACTATGTAAGAAGCTTGATTTGGAACCTTTAATCAGTGGAGAGTCTTTTATGAAGTTGGATAAATCTCATAGGAGTTATGTTGAAGAAGTTATTCCACTTTCTAATCAAGATATCCATGTTTGGACTGTTTGGACATATGGCAAGTTCTTCAAGCTTCTAATCAAACCAGGATGAATCACTATGTAAGAAGCTTGATTTGGAATCATTAATAGTGGAGAGTCTTTCATGAAGTTGGATAAATCTCATAGGAGTTATGTTGAAGAAGTTATTCCACTTTCTAACAGAATATCCATGTTTAGACTGTTTGGACATATGGCAAGTTCTTCAAGCTTCTAATCAAACCAGGATGAATCACTATGTAAGAAGCTTGATTTGGAACCATTAATCAGTGGAGAGTCTTTCACAAAGTTGGATAAATCTCATAGGAGTTATGTTCAAGAAGTTATTCCACTTTCTAATCAGGATATCCATGTTTAGACTGTTTGAACATACGGTAAGTTCTTCGAGCTTCTAATAAAACCATCATGAATCTGTTGACATGAAGAAGAAATAATAACAAGGAGGAAGAGACAATTCAGATTAATGAAGGATAAGGCAGATTGGCTTACAAACTGGTTTGGTGCATTCTCAACTAAAGACTTGAACTAAGAGGGTAACTAATCTGATTTATCTAACTGAGTGGGTCTGATCGAAATGTTTGAGGGTTCAGAAGGAGCAGGGAGCTGTTGGGACTAAGGACCAAGACAAGATCACATGTTGGGGTTAAGGAGGAGAGAGATTGGAGACCTGTCACTATCCCTTCTGATCAGGACCAGCCTGCCTAGTTCAGACCACATTTCTTTTTTATATTCTTGTTGTCTGCTTGTATCTTTGTCTCCCTATTTATGGGATTGTATCCAGAAACTAAATCAAGCAAGTAAATCATTTCACTTACTTGCAAACTCCCTCTCTCTCCTCTCTCACGAAATTCTACCTTCTCTCTTGTTCTTCATGATGTTCTTCACTTAAATCCATTCTGGTTCTTTAATTCTCACATGGTATCAGAGCTACAAAGCTCTTGAGACCTATTCTAGCTCACTCTCTTCTGTTTAATCTCACTTACTTCCGCAAATCACTCTGTTTTTCCATCCCCTGTTTTTCACACTGTTTTTCATACTCTGTTCCATTCCTCTGTTTTTCTCTCATCCCATGTTTCAGTCACTCTGTTCTTTATCCTCTGTTCTTATACTTTTCTTTCACTAGCCAAAACCATTTTAAAATGGAGAATGCTAAGCTAGTTGCAATTCCAGTAACCCTAACAGGGGTAAACTACTTGATGTGGTCTAGATTGGCCAAAACAGCACTTGGAGGAAGGGGCTTATAGGAACATGTTTACACTGGAGAAGCCCCACAGAAAACCATTAAAGACCAATAGGGCGTGGAGATGGTGGTAGCTGGAGATCGAAAATGGGGTCAGGAGGACCTCATGGTGTTGTCCATCATTCAAAACAGCTTGGAGCCATCTATCTTGGAAGCTTACTCATACTGTGAGAGCTCCAAAGAGTTGTGGGATACACTCCAAAAGGTGTATGGCAACATTTCAAATCTGGGTAGAGTTTTTGAAGTCAAGAAGGCCATCAACTCTCTACATCAGGAGAACATGGATTTCAACCAACACTTTGGCAAGTTTAGGGCACTATGGGCTGAGTTAGAGATGCTGAGGCCAAGTACAGTGGAGCCAAGTGTGCTGAATGATAGGCGTGAGCAAGACAAGGTCTTTGCCTTGCTTCTCACATTGAACCCAGGGTACAATGACCTAATCAAGCACATGTTGAGGGCAGAGAAGCTGCCAAGCCTTGAAGAAGTGTGCTCTCAAATTCAAAAAGAACAAGGATCAGTGGGTCTCTTTGGAGGAAAAGGTGATATAGTTCTTGCAAATCAAGCTTAAGGGGTTGCAAACAAAGGCTCCTACAAACCTGAAGACAAGAAGGTGTGGATTTGTGATCATTGCAAGAAGAAAGGACATGGGAAAGACAAGTGCTGAATACTCCATCCCCATCTCAAACCACAGAAGTTCAGATCACCATACAATGATGCTAGAGCTCATTTTTCTGGTGAAATGGGAGAGCCAACAACTCGCTCAACCATGAACTTCAATCCTGGTGGTGAGGGAAAAGCCTTGGCGTTCAGCAGCTGCTCAACAGTGAGGACAATTCAAGATGAAGCACTCAAGAGGTCAGACCTGGATGCTCTCATCAAAGCCCTCAAGGAGAACTCTGGTAACAATTTTGGTATCTCTCTAAATGCTTCAACTAATGGTATATCAGTGAATGCCTCATCTAAGTTGTCATTAGCAAAACCATTAGTTAAAGACTCATGAGCTAGCCACCATATGATTAGTGATCTGAGTCTAATTAATAACATTGTTCCTGCCTTAGGTAGTGTTATGATAGCAAATGGAGAAAGAGTTCCAATTAAAGGAATAGGTGATCTTAGGCTATTTAACAAAGAATCAAAAGCCTTTTACATGCCTAGTTTCACTTCAAACCTGTTATCAGTTAAAAGAGCAACAAATGACTTAAAATGCAATGTTACCTTCACTCCTAATGATGTCTACTTTCAGGATATTGAAACTAGTAGGTTGCTTGGCAAAGGTGTGACCAAGGGAGACTTGTACTTACTTGAAGACACCAAGCTTGCAGCTGATTTATCTTATGCTTTAAATTCCATTTCTGATTTCCCTAAAGATGTATTGTGGCATGCTAGATTAGGACACCCTCATTCTCGTGCTTTGAACATCATGTTGCCTAGTATTTCCTTTAAAAGTGATTGTGAGGCTTGTATCTTAGGAAAACATTGCAAGACTGTGTTTACTAGATCAAGAACCATATATGAAAATTGCTTTGATCTTATTCATTCTGATGTTTGGACAGCACCATGTGCATCTAGAGAGCAGCATAAATACTTTGTGACATTTATAGATGAAAAATCAAAATATACATGGATCACATTGTTGCAATCTAAAGATAGGGTCTTAGAAGCATTCATAAATTTTCAAAATTATGTAACTAATCACTTTAATGCCAAGATTAAGATTTTGAGATCAGATAATGGAGGGGAATACACTGGAAATACATTCAAACAACACTTAGCAAAGCATGGGGTGATCCATCAAACTAGCTGCCCATACACACCTCAACAGAATGGGGTAGCTGAAAGGAAGAACAGACACCTCATGGAGGTTGCAAGGAGCATGATGTTTCATACAAATGTGCCCAAACGATTTTGGGGAGATGCAGTCTTGACAGCCTGCTACTTGATCAACCGGATTCCCACTAGAATCCTTCAAGACCTGTCTCCTTATGAGGTACTCAACAAAACCAGACCAACTATTGATCATATGCGTGTGTTTGGGTGTCTTTGTTTTGTTTTGATACCAGGAGAACAAAGGAATAAATTGGAGGCCAAGAGTACAAGGGCAATGTTCATTGGGTACTCACCTCATCAAAAGGGGTACAAATGCTATGCTCCAGAGACTAGGAGAGTCTTAATCTCCAGGGATGTCAAGTTTGTAGAATCCAGAGGCTATCATGGTGAACAAAGTTGGGATGAGCTGAAGAATCTGTCCCAATCAGCCTCAGATAGAGCAAACAACCTTAGGAGAGTAATGGAGAGTTTGGGGATCAGTATGCCTGAAGAGAGGATTGAGACTGAACCTGAGGCACCCACTCATGTCCCTACATCAAGCAATGAAGCTATGGACACAGATTCTGAGGCTGCGAGTGTTGAGATTCCCCACCTTGATCATGAGGGGGGAAATCAAGCTGAACAACAACAAGAGAGTCCAGCAGCTCATGATCAAGGTGTGCAAGAAGAACAAGAACATGGGGACTCAGCAGTAGATGAAAATCAGTCCTCACATGATGATGAGGAAACAAGCCATGGTACTGATGAAAACCACCAAGTCCAGCCATTGAGAAGGAGTACTAGAATCCGGAATCCTCCTTCTAATTGGGTCAACACCAGGGTCTATTTCAATTCTCAAGCAGTAGCTCATCCCATTCAGGCAGTGTGCTCTCTAGCTCAGTACCCTCAAGAACATCAAGCATTTATTGGTGAATTAGATCAGGAGTACATCCCTAGATCATATGAAGAAGCCATGGAGCATGAAGAATGGAGAGAATCTGTTGGGAGTGAAACTAATGCAATGATAGTGAATGATACTTGGTATGAAGCTGAGCTACCCAAAGGCAAGAAGGCAGTAACAAGTCGTTGGATCTTCACAATCAAGTATCTACCTAATGGGAAGGTTGAAAGGCGCAAGACAAGACTGGTGGCTAGGGGATTTACTCAGACATATGGGGAGGATTATCTTGATACATTTTCTCCAGTGGCTAAACTCCACACAATAAGGATCATCCTTGCTCTTGCAGTTAACTTGGAGTGGGACTTATGGCAAATGGATGTAAAGAATGCCTTCCTACAAGGAGAATTGGAAGATGAAGTGTACATGCAACCACCCCCTGGTCTAGAAAGCCTTGTCAAACCAGGGAATGTTCTTAGACTGAAGAAAGCAATATATGGCTTGAAGCAATCACCAAGGGCCTGGTATCACAAGCTGAGTACTACACTCAATGGGAGAGGTTTTGTGAAGTCCAAGCTGATCATACACTCTTCACCCTAACCAGCAGACAAGGTATTGTTGTCATCCTAGTTTATGTGGATGACATTATCATCACTGGCAGTGACAAAGAAGGTATCATCTTAACTAAGGCTTTTCTTAAAACATCTTTTGATATCAAAGACTTGGGTGAGTTAAAGTACTTCCTAGGGATTGAGATGTGTCGATCTAAAGAGGGGCTCTTCTTATCTCAAAGGAAGTACACACTTGATTTGTTGAGTGAGGCAGGTGACCTTGGAGCAAGAGCAGCAAAGACTCCACTGGAAGATGGCTACAAGGTGTTGCGTGAGGGGGAGTTTGAAGACAAACCTTATGAAGATGTGAAGCATTATAGGAGAATGGTTGGGAAGCTGATCTACATCACTATCACCATACCAGATGTGTGCTTTGCAGTTAATCAAGTCAGTCAGCACATGCAGCAACCTAAGATACATCACTGAAACATGGTGGAAAGAATTCTAAGATATCTAAGAGAAGTACCAGGGCAAGGAGTATGGATGGGTTGCAACAAGAGCACAGGGATTGTTGGGTATTGTGATGCTGATTGGGCAGGAGATAGAGTTGATAGAAGATCAACTACTGGATATTGCACCTTCATTGGAGGCAACTTGGCAACTTGGAAGAGCAAGAAGCAGAAAGTTGTGTCATGCTCAAGTGCTGAAGCTGAGTATAGGGCCATGAGGAAACTCACCAGTGAACTCATATGGATCAAGGGGCTACTAAGAGACTTGGGAATATAACCAACTACTCCTATCACCATGCACTGTGACAACCAGGCAGCAATTCATATAGCATCCAACAATGTGTTCCATGAAAGGACCAAACACATTGAGGTGGATTGCCACAAGGTCAGGCAAGCAGTTGAGCAGCAGATCATCCTCCCTTGTTACACAAGAAGTAAAGATCAACTGGCTGATATCTTCACAAAGGCTGCTAGTACTAAGGTTTGCGAGTCCACTCTAAATTAGGGCTCGTGGACCTCTCATCACACTGATCCTCTTAGCCATGGGTTCCTACTCTTTTTCCTTGGCTTGGTTTTTATCCCATGTGGTTTTTCCAAGCTAAAGGTTTTAATGAGGGGATACTTCATGGTTTCCAAGCTTGACCAGTCCCTATGGTCAAGCTTGAGGGGGAGTGTTGACATGAAGAAGAAATAATGACAAGGAGGAAGAGACAATTCAGATTAATGAAGGATAAGGCAGATTGGGCTTACAAACTGGTTTGGTACATTCTCAACTAAAGACTTGAACTAAGAGGGTAACTAATCTGGTTTGTCTAACTGAGTGGGTCTGATCGAAATGTCTGAGGGTTCAGAAGGAGCAGGGAGCTGTTGGGACTAAGGACCAAGACAAGATCACATGTTGGGGTTAAGGAGGAGAGAGATTGGAGACCTGTCACTATCCCTTCTGATCAGGACCAGCCTGCCTTGTTCAGACCACATTTCTTTATTATATTCTTGTTGTCTGCTT
>MU106774.1:64979-76274 GCA_012274485.2 Sinapis alba | reverse complement strand
TTTAAATAATGTATGGAAAACATGTTTTCATGATGAATGGGTATAATTTCTAAAGATTTGATAATTAATTTAATAAAACTTCATAATTACAAAAAACAGTGAAATAACAACTAAAATATATATTCTCTAGAGAAACGGAGACAACAAAAGTTTCAAACCTCTTTGGCCATTATCCTATGTATGTGAACGATGCAACTATGTATTAATACAAGATTTTCATTTTTTTGAAAATTTCTCAAAATATGTGGGTTAACCCCTACGAAAAATATTGAGTTTTCCGTAAATAATCTATACACTGAAAATTATATGCTTTTGTGTTTCTTAAAAATTTACAAACACATTCTAAAGTTTAAATAATGTATGTTAAACATGTTTTCATGATGAATGGGTATAATTTCTAAAGATTTGATAATTAATTTAATAAAACTTCATAATTACAAAAAACAGTGAAATAACAACTAAAATATATATTCTCTAGAGAAACGGAGACAACAAATGTTTCAAACCTCTTTGGCCATTATCTTATATCTGTGAATGATGCAACTATGCATTAAAACAAGTTTTTTATTTTTTTGAAAATTTCTCAAAATATGTGGGTTAACCCCTACGAAAATATTGAGTTTTCGGTAAATAATCTATACACTGAAAATTATATGCTTTTGTGTTTCTTAAAAATTTACAAACATATTCTAAACTTTAAATAATGTATGGAAAACATTTTTTCATAATAAATGGGTATAATTTCTAAAGATTTGATAATTAATTTAATAAAACTTCATAATTACAAAAAATAGTGAAATAACAACTAAAATATATATTCTCTAGAGAAATGGAGACAACAAATGTTCCAAACCTCTTTGGCCATCATTCTATGTCTGTTAAAGATGCAACTATGCATTAAAACAAGATTTTTATTTTTTTGAAAATTTCTCAAAATATGTGGGTTAACCCCTATGAAAATATTGAGTTTTCGGTAAATAGTCTATACACTGAAATTTATATGCTTTTGTGTTTCTTAAATATTTACAAACACATTCTAAACTTTAAAAAAATGTATGGAAAACATGTTTTCATGATAAATGGGTATAATTTCTAAGATTTTATAATTAATTTAATAAAATTTCATAATTACAAAAAACAGTGAAATAACAACTAAAATATATATTCTCTAGAGAAACGGAGACAACAAATGTTCCAAACCTCTTTGGCATCATCCTATCGCTGTGAACGATGCAACTATGCATTTAAACAAGATTTTCATTTTTTTGAAAAATTCTCAAAATATGTGGGTTAACCCCTACGAAAATATTGAGTTTTCGGTAAATAGTCTATACACTGAAAATTATATGCTTTTGTGTTTCTTAAAAATTTACAAACACATTCTAAACTTTAAGTAATGTATGGAAAACATGTTTTCATGATAAATGAGTATAATTTCTAAAAGATTTTATAATTAATTTAATAAAACTTCATAATTACAAAAACAGTGAAATAACAACTAAAATATATATTCTCTAGAGAAACGGAGACAACAAATTTTTCAAACCTCTTTGGCCATTATCCTATGTCTGTGAATGATGCAACTATGCATTAAAACAAGTTTTTCATTTTTTTGAAAATTTCTCAAAATATGTGGGTTAACCCCTACGAAAATATTGAGTTTTCGGTAAATAATCTATACACTGAAAATTATATGCTTTTGTGTTTCTTAAAAATTTACAAACATATTCTAAACTTTAAATAATGTATGGAAAACATTTTTTCATGATAAATGGGTATAATTTCTAAAGATTTGATAACTAATTTAATAAAACTTCATAATTACAAAAAATAGTGAAATAACAACTAAAATATATATTCTCTAGAGAAACGGAGACAACAAATGTTCCAAACCTCTTTGGCCATCATCCTATGTCTGTTAAAGTTGCAAATATGCATTAAAACAAGATTTTTATTTTTTTGAAAATTTCTCAAAATATGTGGGTTAACCTCTACAAAAATATTGAGTTTTCGGTAAATAGTCTATACACTAAAAATTATATGCTTTTGTGTTTCTTAAATATTTACAAACACATTCTAAACTTTAAAAAAATGTATGGAAAACATGTTTTCATGATAAATGGGTATAATTTCTAAGATTTTATAATTAATTTAATAAAATTTCATAATTACAAAAAACAGTGAAATAACAACTAAAATATATATTCTCTAGAGAAACGGAGACAACAAATGTTCCAAACCTCTTTGGCCATCATCCTATGGCTGTGAACGATGCAACTATGCACTAAAACAAGATTTTCATTTTTTTGAAAAATTCTCAAAATATGTGGGTTAACCCCTACGAAAATATTGAGTTTTCGGTAAATAGTCTATACACTGAAAATTATATGCTTTTGTGTTTCTTAAAAATTTACAAACACATTCTAAACTTTAAGTAATGTATGGAAAACATGTTTTCATGATAAATGGGTATAATTTCTAAAAGATTTTATAATTAATTTAATAAAACTTCATAATTACAAAAACAGTGAAATAACAACTAAAATATATATTCTCTAGAGAAACGGAGACAACAAATTTTTCAAACCTCTTTGGCCATTATCCTATGTCTGTGAATGATGCAACTATGCATTAAAACAAGTTTTTCATTTTTTTGAAAATTTCTCAAAATATGTGGGTTAACCCCTACGAAAATATTGAGTTTTCGGTAAATAATCTATACACTGAAAATTATATGCTTTTGTGTTTCTTAAAAATTTACAAACACATTCTAAACTTTAAATAATGTATCGAAAACATGTTTTCATGATGAATGGATATAATTTCTAAAAATTTGATAATTAATTTAATAAAACTTCATAATTACAAAAAACAATGAAATAACAACTAAAATATATATTATCTAGAGAAACGGAGACAACAAATGTTCCAAACCTCGTTAGCCATCATCCTATGTCTGTGAACGATGCAACTATGCATTAAAACAAGATTTTCATTTTTTTGAAAAATTCTCAAAATATGTGGGTTAACCCCTACGAAAATATTGAGTTTTCGGTAAATAGTCTATACACAGCAAAATTATATGCTTTTGTGTTTCTTAAAAATTTACAAACACATTCTAAACTTTTAATAATGTATGGAAAACATGTTTTCATGATAAATGGGTATAATTTCTAAAGATTTGATAATTAATTTAATAAAACTTCATAATTACAAAAAATAGTGAAATAACAACTAAAATATATATTCTCTAGAGAAACGGAGACAACAAATGTTCCAAACCTCTTTGGCCATCATCCTATGTATGTGAATGATGCAACTATGCATGAAAACAATATTTTCATTTTCTTTTTGAAAATTTCTCAAAATATGTGGGTTAACCCTTACGAAAATATTGAGTTTTCGGTAAATAGTCTATACACTGAAAATTATATGCTTTTGTGTTTCTTAAATATTTACAAACACATTCTAAACTTTAAAAAAATGTATGGAAAACATGTTTTTATGATAAATGGGTATAATTTCTAAAGATTTGATAATTAATTTAATAAAACTTCATAATTACAAAAAATAGTGAAATAACAACTAAAATATATATTCTCTAGAGAAACGGAGACAACAAATTTCTTAAAATATGTGAACTAACCTCTTCGAAAATGTTAAATTTTTTAAAATGTTTTATATATTAAAGCTTATAATTTTTAATGTTTTTAAAAATTTGTAACCAAATTATTATTTGTATTAATATATACTAAACTATCAAATCTGTGGCATTTCCGATTATGAATTATTGTAGGTATCGAATTTCCATAGATTCGAGTCTCTCTATAAGGTGAATGAACAAAACTTTTATGGAAAAGCTTGATTATAATTAGATTCCCCGAATATTCGCTCTATGCCCAACCACAAAAAAAAAAAGAACCCGCTGCTAACCTTTTCTCGTGTCTTCTGTCTTCTCAGAATCAATCACCTAGAAGAACACATTCTTTTCGTCTTCTCGCAACCTCCTCCAATCATCGAAAATGGCTGACAATGGTAAAAGACACTTTCATTCTCTTCCTTTTGTATTTTCCTCTTTTCTCACTATGTTGTTGTTTGTGTGACATTTGATGAAGATTCTCTAGATCAGTTCCTAGCTGCCGCCATTGATGCCGCTCAAAAAGCTGCACAGGTCTCTCTCCCTGTAGTTTGATCGATCGATTTGCTAATGATCATATACTTAAAAATCTCTGGATCCTTTGGTTTTATATTCTGCAGGTCATTCGTAAAGGCTTTTACGAGACCAAACATGTTGAACACAAAGGCCAGGTTTTTTATGTTTTGTTTTAATCATTAAGTCTTTACTCATTGTATTGGTTTCCTTAAAACCAACATGTCGGCATGTTTTTATAGCTACTTTTTTTGCTTAGGTGGATCTGGTCACAGAGACTGATAAAGGATGTGAAGAACTCGTGTTTAACCATCTCAAGCAGCTTTTTCCCAATCACAAGGTCCTTTGTTCTTCTCTCTCTTTGCTAGCTTCTTCCTTGAATTTCATTGTATTAATCGTTAGTTTTAGCATTTAATTATGGATTAGTTCATTGGAGAAGAAACAACAGCTGCGAATGGTGTGACTGAACTAACTAACGAGCCAACTTGGATCGTTGATCCTCTTGATGGAACAACAAACTTCGTTCACGGGTATATATATTTACTTGCTGTTCCTCAATTCCAATTCAAATGACTATTTGTTACGTTCTGCACAGTTTATTTAAAGAAAACAAAACCAAAACGCTGTTTCTGCAGGTTCCCTTTTGTCTGTGTTTCTATCGGCCTTACGATTGGGAAAGTCCCTGTGGTTGGCGTCGTCTATAATCCTATTATGGATGAGGTAAATTACTGTAGACCCTCCTCATGGTTAGCAATCTCTACCATTAATATAGCACGATGATGTGTATCAAGTTTTACATAATATCTAATGATAAAACAGCTATTCACTGGTGTCCAAGGGAAAGGAGCCTTTTTGAATGGCAAACCAATCAAAGGTTAGTTTGAACTTTATTTACATATACTTCTTTCACACCTTACAGTCTAAGAGATTTCATTTGTCAATAAATGTTCGTTTTTACAGTGTCAACTCAGAGCGAGCTTGTAACCGCTTTGCTTCTAGCAGAGGTAAAAAACTATCTCCCTCCCTTGTTGTGTCACACTAGACTGCTATGATTGCCTCTGCTCATCATTTGTGTGAACATAGGCGGGCACTAAGCGAGATAAAGCTACATTAGACGATGCAACCAACAGGATCAACAGTTTGCTAACCAAGGTAAAACTCCTTTATTCCAACTTCTTTCCAAAAAAATCATGACCCCCTTGTCTTCTGTTTGATTCATCAGGTTAGGTCCCTGAGGATGGGTGGCTCGTGCGCATTGGACCTCTGTGGTGTCGCTTGTGGAAGGGGTGACATCTTCTATGAAATCGGTTTCGGCGGTCCATGGTAAAATGTCTTCTTCCTTTTTCTTTGGCTTAGATACACAAACAAGACTTGATCTAAAATGGGCATATTATATCAAATTCGCAGGGACATTGCAGCAGGAATAGTGATTGTTAGAGAAGCTGGTGGACTTATATTTGATCCGTAAGAGTTTATATTTTCAAAAGATAAAAAGCAAATACACACAATGCAACAGCGGACAGAGCTTTTAACTTGTTTTTGTTTGTATGTTTTGTAATGTTCAGATCCGGTAAAGAGTTGGACATCACATCGCAGAGAATTGCGGCTTCAAACGCGTCACTCAAGGAGTTGTTCGTGGAGGCGTTGCGGCTTACTAATGTGTGAAAGTTAACTATTCTTTACTATGGTTACATCTCATGAACGCATTCAATGATTAGTGTGACAAACTAAAGCATTTCTTTGAGTATGTAATTTTCTTTTGGGGTTATATTTCTCCTTGATGATCATTCTAAAACTCTATATATTGCTACCGAAGTATACATTCCGTTTTTTTTTTAATTATTATTTATTATAAGATGATGTACAAAACTTGTAATTAGGTTGTCTTCACAAAGATTCATGTTGCAATATGTTTAGTTCTGAATTCCAAGAACACTTCAATCGGTTAGAAACCATGGAAGCTTCTAAAATAAATAAAAAATATTAGTATTATAATTATTTACTTATGTTTTATTTTTTAAAAATCAGTTAAAACATTTTTTTTTAGTTGATTGACATGTGTCCTTTCCTAAAATAGTAAGAACTCTTTTGTATATGTTGTATTAAACTTGTGATTAAGTGGAGAAGTTTTTAAGGCCTTTTTTGTTAATAGTCCTTAAGTACCTGAGAGAAAAGAGCCAGGCCCAGAATCAGCCCGAAAGCCCCAAGTCCAGAACCGTATCGGATCGACCCGACCCGTAAAAGAGAAATGATTTTGCGGAGAGGACGAACAACGGAAGGAGAGGGATTCTGATTATAACGGCCGACGCATTAGGTTTTGGTGAAATCTTTCTACTGTGCGATTCTCACTCTGATCTTCGCTTTCGTTAATTATATCGGAGCAGGTGATTGATGGATGCTCAGGCGAAGAAGAAGGCGTTGTTCCGATCTAAGCTCAACGCCAAGAAGAAAGAGTCCCGCATCGATTCTCCTCTCGTTAGGTAAAACCATTCTCAATTACTTCCTGCAAACAAACAAACAAACCTCTAATCGAACAATATAGAAACAGTAAGCTATTGAGCTTGTAGTTGTAAAGCGATTGCAAATATTAAAATAATTATTATTTTTTTTGGAATTTGATTGGATTTGAAGGTACAACGAATCAGAGCAGCCTGTGTGTCGAGTGTGCAACATCGTGTTGAAGTCTGAATCACTATGGGATGTCCACCAAGCTTCTCGTAAGCATCACGAGGTAAGACTCATGCTCTTGTATTATCCATTGCTACTGCTGAATAGTAACTCTTGTATTATCCATTGTATTATAGTTAGTTAGTTAGTTAGTTAGCTTTAGAAGAGAGTCTCTGTTTATGTTTTTTTTTTTTTTTGCAACTTAATGTTGGAACAGGCAATCGATAATTTAAAGGCTAGTGCAGCGGGGATTCAACGGGGTACCAAACCTGCTGAAACTAAGCCAACAAAACTTGAATGTTCCGCCGCTGCTGCTGCTGCTATATCATCCAAATCTCAGACATCATCATCTGCTCTTCCTCCAAATTTCTTCGAGGCTGCTATTAAACATCCTGGTAATAGTGAGCTAATGCTCTCTCTCTCTACTACTAAAAGTTGTGACGAATACTTCTCTTATTAGATATAGACTATCTGTGTTAAAGTTGTTATTTTATCTAAAAGCTTTATGTTTTTTGAAATATCTTTTGTTGTTTATCGTGGCACAAGCTTATTAGTCAAACTATATGTGTTCAGAATCTGCAGAAGTTGAATCTTCAAAACCTAAGAACGTACTGCAATCATCAAAGCAGACTAGAGGTTCAGAAACAAATAAGACTAAAGGACCTCTTCTTCCAGACGGATTCTTTGATAATCAGAATACTGATTCTTCGGATAACAAAACCACCATTGAGTCTAAACAGAGTCAGACACAGACGACTGGTACAGTGGTGAAAGGAGCCCTTCCCACTGGTTTTTTCGATAATAAGGAAGCTGACCTGCTTGCCCGTGGAATAAAGCTTGTCAAACCAGATATTAAGTGAGTTTTCTTATTTCCCTTTACTTTGCTGCCGAATGTAGAAAATCTAACTGAAACCTTCCTGTTGTGTTTTTCACTTACTCTTTTTAACATTATCAATGTTGAGATCCAGTGGGGTCATGATCTTTATATGCTGGTCCTCCTCTGTTGTCTAAAAGTCTTCGTAGTAAGGCATTCTCTTGGTGAACTTATGGATTTTTTATTTACAGGGACGAATATAAAGAATTTGAGAAGTTGATACAGGAAGATCTGCAAGTAGTTGATAGTCGCATGGAGGAAGAAGAGGTCAGATAACTTTCTGTCAACAAAATTGTTTGACCTCATCTAAGCTCTGTTTATAAGCTTAAATATCTCTCTGCACTTTAATTGTCAGGTTGATGCGGCTGAAACTATAGAAGAGGAAGAACAGCGAGAGCAAAGGTAATTTGAGACAAAGTTTTTTATTAGCAAGAAGATGAATAAAGTTGAAAAACTTGTTTTAAGATTAAGTAAATACTTGGCCTTCTCACGTCTTCTGCAGATCTTACAAAGAGAAAGTGGAGCTTCTGAAGAAGAGGAAGATGGAACTGAAAGCGGCTAGATTAGCTAAGCGCAGCAAAACCTCTGAAGGTTCAGTTAAAAAGCCGAAGAAGACTGAAGAAGAATCGCCCAGCGATGATGATGAGGATGACGACGAATCTGCTGTTGATTGGAGAGCTCAACATGTTTGAAATTAGACAATGTTTCTCTCGTAAAACATTCAGTCTTTGTGTTAGAATCCTCTGGGAAATAAAAAAATAACTTCTCTTGCTCAAAGCTTACTATATGCGATTAATTGGTATTTGAGTATAGTTATCCGAGTTTACTGTTGTAATTAATTCACTGGAGCTCTCGAAAGAGAGCTCCAATGAATATTCGAGGAAGAGGTAAACCTGAAACTGTGGTAGTTGTTTGGTAAATAAATAAAATAATCTGCGTTTTTATAAATAAAACCTTTATGAACAGATGAGTGAAATGTAGAGCAGCTTGTAAACGCAGTTTGCTAATCATCACGAAACTTTATGACATGTTGTAACATTTAATAGACTTGGTTATCTATCTATAACTTGTGGTTATAAATAACACATTGTTCGTCTCCACTTTCACGTGCTCTTCATGCAATCAAAGGTATTTTTATACACTACAATACTATCATTATCTTTTATTTTGGCCATATGTTATTACGTAAAAGTTTTTTTTTTTAATTTGGTATGAGATTTACGTAAAAGTTATAGGGTAGATTATTAAGTTTTGTAACTAAACCCCATATAACGTTAATTATTTTAATAAAAGCACTTTCCAAAAAAAAAAAAAATCTCTATAAATTTCATTGCTTAGATGTTATTGTTCATCAAAAAAACTCGAGTTGCTATTTTTTTCCACCATCTGATAAATTTCAAAAGTTGAAAACTCAGCCGCCAAATATAGACGTAACTGAATATTCATTTTTTAAGAAAAAAACATAAAAGGAAATAAAAGAGAGGTTATTGTGTTCTTCAAATCTCCAATTAATCTGGTGGTTAAACCTGTGATTCAGAGGTAATGGGAGGTAGTAGCGGCAGCGGAGTTTCGTACCGGAGCGAAGTCGACTCGGAAGCGGAGTTGGAGGATTACGAGGTGGATGATGATTTCGGAGAAGGCATTGTCGAATCGCGAGGAAACAGATTCAACCCCCTCACGAATTTCTTAGGGTTAGATTTCACCGGCGGTAACGGCGGAAAGTTCACCGTCATTAACGGAATCAGAGATATCTCCAGAGGTTCTGTTGTTCATCCTGATAACCGGTAAACAAATCATTTCCAGTCATATGTTTCAAAATATTGTGTTCCAAGTCCCTATTGAGTTTACTATTTAGATAAATAGTCCCTAATATTTCAATTTTTGTGTTATTTAGCCAACTTACTTCGCTTAGATGGATGGAATTGATTAAACTAGTACTCTCTCCGTTTCAGTTTAATTGTCGTTCTAGGTTTATGCACACATATTAAGAAAATATATGATTTTGTATATTTTCAAAATAAAAACACAATTATCTATACATTTAACATATTTCAACCAATAGAAAAATAAAGTTAGAGAATCTTTTTAATAAATTTCCATTAAAATTCTCACACGATACTTATTTTGAAATGAAATTTTTTCTCTACAATGACAATTAAATCGAAACGGATGGAGAATTTGTATAACAACGTTTTGGGGGGTCAATTATTGTGAAAACAAAAAAAACTTAGGGGCATGCGTGCAATTTCTCTTATTCTTATTCATCCATTTTCCCGCCACTTAATGACACGTAATCAGTTTCTGAATGGTCACAAATAACCGTTGGCTAACCGAAGAATACTCTGTTTTTGCTGGAGCATATCATTTCAGGAGTAATGAGTTTAGTTTAGCTGCAAAAGTATTAACATCGGAATTCAAAGATTGATCATTAGATATATTTTAAAATCGATATTGCAGATGCTACAAGGCGTGGACCATGTTCATAGTGATATGGGCACTTTACTCTTCCTTCTGCACTCCATTGGAGTTCGGATTCTTCAGGGGATTACCAGAGAATCTGTTCATCCTCGACATCTTTGGCCAAATCGCTTTCTTAGTTGATATTGTGTTAACATTCTTCGTGGCTTATAGAGATAGCACAACTTACAGAATGGTCTATAGACGCAGCTCCATCGCTTTACGGTATTAACTTCTCTGTTCTCTGTGTTCTATGCTCTGTAATAAAAGGAATAACCTTTTAACTGGTAAATACCGTTATTTTTCCAGCTACTTAAAATCATCTTTTATTATTGATTTTCTTTCCTGCATGCCATGGGATATCATCTACAAGGTACACATTTTTTCAATTATTATACTCTTTATGTTTCTTAAAAAAAAGATATCATTTTAAATTTTCTTTTTTTGTTACATTTTTTTTTCAATTATTATACTTTTTCTTTCATTTTAATATTAATTGTTAACTGTATTGATCTTATAAATATTATTTATCTTAAATACTATTTGTCAAATAAGTTTAATTCATAAGAACATAAATGCATTCAAATTTTTTTAATTTGTGTGAAATGTCAAAATGACACCTTTTAAAAAACAGATGTATACTTTGTTTCGTAAGTCAAATGAGAAATTTGAAACTCTAAAGTATTTGAAAACAGGCAACAGGTAGAAAAGAAGAAGTGAGATACCTATTATTGATAAGGCTATATAGAGTTCGCAGAGTCATCCTGTTTTTCCATAAGATGGAGAAAGACATAAGAATCAATTACCTTTTCACAAGAATCGTCAAGCTTATATTCGTTGAGCTCTATTGCACTCACACCGCTGCTTGTATCTTCTATTACTTGGCCACCACGCTACCTGCTTCTCAAGAAGGGTACACTTGGATTGGAAGCTTGAAACTGGGAGACTACAGCTACGCTAAGTTCAGAGAGATCGATCTCTGGACTCGGTACACCACTTCTATGTACTTCGCTGTTGTCACTATGGCAACTGTTGGTAAGTTCTGAGAACTCAAAACTTGGTCAACTATGTTATGTTTTCTGATGTTGTAGTTTGATGCAGGTTATGGAGATATACACGCGGTTAATATGCGGGAAATGATATTCGC
>MU106774.1:0-64190 GCA_012274485.2 Sinapis alba | reverse complement strand
ATCGCTTTACGGTATTAACTTCTCTGTTCTCTGTGTTCTATGCTCTGTAATAAAAGGAATAACCTTTTAACTGGTAAATACCGTTATTTTTCCAGCTACTTAAAATCATCTTTTATTATTGATTTTCTTTCCTGCATGCCATGGGATATCATCTACAAGGTACACATTTTTTCAATTATTATACTCTTTATGTTTCTTAAAAAAAAGATATCATTTTAAATTTTCTTTTTTTGTTACATTTTTTTTTCAATTATTATACTTTTTCTTTCATTTTAATATTAATTGTTAACTGTATTGATCTTATAAATATTATTTATCTTAAATACTATTTGTCAAATAAGTTTAATTCATAAGAACATAAATGCATTCAAATTTTTTTAATTTGTGTGAAATGTCAAAATGACACCTTTTAAAAAACAGATGTATACTTTGTTTCGTAAGTCAAATGAGAAATTTGAAACTCTAAAGTATTTGAAAACAGGCAACAGGTAGAAAAGAAGAAGTGAGATACCTATTATTGATAAGGCTATATAGAGTTCGCAGAGTCATCCTGTTTTTCCATAAGATGGAGAAAGACATAAGAATCAATTACCTTTTCACAAGAATCGTCAAGCTTATATTCGTTGAGCTCTATTGCACTCACACCGCTGCTTGTATCTTCTATTACTTGGCCACCACGCTACCTGCTTCTCAAGAAGGGTACACTTGGATTGGAAGCTTGAAACTGGGAGACTACAGCTACGCTAAGTTCAGAGAGATCGATCTCTGGACTCGGTACACCACTTCTATGTACTTCGCTGTTGTCACTATGGCAACTGTTGGTAAGTTCTGAGAACTCAAAACTTGGTCAACTATGTTATGTTTTCTGATGTTGTAGTTTGATGCAGGTTATGGAGATATACACGCGGTTAATATGCGGGAAATGATATTCGCTATGGCTTACATATCATTCGACATGATTCTTGGCGCTTACTTGATTGGTAACATGACTGCTTTGATAGTAAAAGGCTCAAAAACAGAGAGATTCAGGGACAAGATGGCGGATATAATGAAGTATATGAACCGAAACAAACTAGGTAGAAACATCCGTGGTCAGATCACTGGACATTTGAGGTTGCAGTACGAAAGCAGCTACACTGAAGCATCTGTTCTTCAAGACATACCTGTCTCTATCCGCGCTAAGGTAATGAAAGATCAGTTGCTTGCTTTTTAAAAAATTACATTATTCAAATGATAAAATAAATTTATAACTGCAGATTGCTCAAACTTTATATTTGCCGTATATTGAGAAAGTTCCTCTCTTCCGTGGCTGCTCATCTGAGTTCATTAACCAGATTGTAAGACTTTTGATTCGGACCGTAAACATCCAAACTTGTTACTCACGTAACGAAAAGAGACATTTATTTCTTACAGGTTATAAGACTTCATGAAGAGTTTTTCCTCCCTGGAGAAGTAATCATGGAGCAAGGAAGCGTTGTGGATCAACTCTACTTTGTTTGTCACGGTGTTTTGGTAAACAAACTTACTCATTTTTTCGTCGAAAAATGTTTTAAGAATCTCTGAAACTTAGAGTTAGTATTCAAACTCAGGAGGAGATAGGTACAGCTAAGGATGGATCTGAAGAGATAGTATCACTACTTCAACCAGATAATTCCTTTGGAGAGATATCAATCCTCTGCAACATTCCTCAGCCTTACACAGTTCGAGTTTCCGAGCTGTGTAGGATTCTAAGGCTAGATAAGCAATCTTTCATGAACATCCTTGAAATATATTTCCACGATGGACGGAGGATCCTCAACAATCTGCTTGAAGGGAAAGAATCTAACGTCAGGATTAAGCAGCTTGAATCAGATATAACATTTCATATCAGTAAACAAGAGGGAGAGCTAGCTTTGAAGTTGAACAGCGCTGCATTCTACGGTGATCTTTACCAGCTTAAGAGCTTGATTCGAGCTGGAGCTGACCCTAATAAGACAGATTATGATGGAAGATCTCCTTTGGTATGCTTTAAATTTAAAAAGCTTCTTGGTTTCTTGAAACATTATCTAATATATGTTTTTTTTCTGTAACAGCATCTTGCAGCCTCTAGAGGATATGAAGACATTACATTGTATCTTATTCAAGAATCAGTAGATGTAAACATCAAAGATAAACTGGGGAACACGCCGTTACTAGAAGC
This sequence comes from Sinapis alba, assembly GCA_012274485.2. Taxonomy (NCBI): domain Eukaryota; kingdom Viridiplantae; phylum Streptophyta; class Magnoliopsida; order Brassicales; family Brassicaceae; genus Sinapis; species Sinapis alba. Next base: position 62,011 of record MU106774.1, on the reverse strand, counting down.
AATCAAGAACGGTAACGATCGTGTTGCGGAGTTGCTTGTGAAAGAAAGCGCAACGTTGAGCATAGAGAACGCAGGGACTTTCCTTTGCACGGTGGTTGCTAAAGGAGACAGCGATTTCTTGAAACGGCTTCTCAGCAATGGCATTGATCCTAACTCTAAAGATTATGATCAGAGGACACCTCTTCACGTTGCTGCTTCTGAAGGATTGTATCTATTGGCAAAGCAGTTGGTAGAAGCTGGTGCTAATGTTCTTAAAAAAGACAGGTATTTATATAATACTCTGATTCTTTTACTTTTACCAAATAAGTAGCGGTTTATTTAACTGTTATTTTGTATTTGAATCAGGTGGGGAAACACTCCTCTAGATGAAGCTCTAGTTTGTGGAAACAAGATGTTAATAAAACTACTAGAAGACGCTAAGACTTCTCAGATGTCTTCGTTTCTGAGTAGCTCCAAAGAGCTCAAAGGTAGTAGTTTATATTGAACTACTAATGTTTCTATTATTGAATGTTGTTAAGACATTAACGAGCTGTTTTGAATGATGTTCAGATAAAGTCTGTAAGAAGAAATGTACAGTGTATTCTTCACATCCGAATGAATCTAAAGAGAAAAGAAGACGTGGGATTGTATTGTGGGTGCCTCGAAGCATCGATGAGCTTGTAAGAACTGCAGCGGAACAGCTGAATGTTCCAGAAGCTTCTTGTGTTTTGTCTGAAGATGATGGTAAAATTATTGATGTAGAGTTGATAAGTGATGGACAAAAACTGTATCTGACTATTGAAACATAAATGATTTTCAGACAAATGTGAAAAACAGAGTAAATATAAAAAGAATTTTGTTGTGTATTTGTTTGTTTAATTTAAAATGATTTTTTCACGTTCTTCAAATGCATGGAAGAGTCGACACAGTTTGTGTTCTCGATCTTGTTTCTACATCGGTTTAAGTTCCGTAACAGCTCGCTGGCTCTCTCTTTGGTCTTCTCCTCGCACCCGACTTGTAAAACCACTAAGAGTTTCTCGAAGGCACCTACTTGAAGAGCTTCAACCAACACACTATCTTCATCTTCTTCTCTGTTCTTTCTCCATAGCTTCCAAAGAATAGAGACAGAGCAATGCGTTGCGAGATCTGATACGCGTAGAATCTTCTTCACTAGAAGAGGAACGATCAAAGAGTTTCTGAGAACATCTTCTCTGCTTTGCTCGTTGTCGCATACGACGTTTAGAACAACGAGACATCTCTCGCAAACGCTCTTTTCTGCATTGTTCACGATCATCTCCGCGATCAATGCGACCAAACCTAACTTCGCGAGTGTTGCAGTGGTCTTGTTGTCGCATGAGATCACTCTATAAATAGCCAGTAAAGATGCTTTCGTCGAGCTCGTAGAAACAGAGTCTTTGATGATCTTTATTAATCCTTCGCAAGCTCCTTCTATGTCTGTTAACGCGTAGACATACCTCTTGTCTATCGCAATAACCTCTTTGATACAAAACACAGCGTTTTGCCTCGTTTTAGCGTCTGAAGCGTTCAAGAACCGGACGAGAGTGTTGAGAGAAGCCGTTGATCCCATCTTGGAGAAACCCTCTGTTCGACTCAGAGGCAACCAAGAAGAGAGGAGAGACAAGACTTCCTCCAACAGAAACGCGTGTTCCTCCTCATGCTTCGACGCGAATCTTTGAAAGCAATAATAAAAAGCTGAAACGACACCGTATTGGAGCAGACACTTCTTGTTCGTCTCTCCATTGTCTCTACTACCCAAGTTCTTGATTTTACTAACAATCTCCAAACACTCTGCATTTTCCTCGCGACCCGTCGCGTTTTCAAGTCTCCGACATATCTCAGCCGCATCACGCGGTGTCAACGGGACACGTGGTGACTGAACCAGCTCGATTCTTGATGAACGGAGTTGAGCCGGGAGTTTGGTTTCCGAGACGGTGGTATCGCCGGAAGTCAATAGGTTACGTCTCTCTGCTCCTCTTCTTGATCTCCATGGTAACACCATGATCTCTTCTTCTTTTTGATTAGTTTCCTTTTTAAACTGAAATATTAGATAGGATTTATAGATAAATATGTTTGTTTTACGTGTTTATATACATGCATGTATGAGGCTTTGGCAGTTATATAATATAGTAGGACGTGGTCAAAGGTTGTATAAGCTTGAAAGATGTAAAGGTATGAAATGGAACACTTTGATTATTAATCTTTGAATTGGAATGTTGACCGTTGAAATCTTTGCATTTTAGTATTCTAGGTCCTGATTTGTGACTTAAAGTTTTTCAGCTGTTTTTTAATTACTATTAAATTTAATTAAAAATATTTATTATAAAACTAAGAAAGATTTTAGAAATTAGATCATACCAATAACCATACAGTATTATAATAACCTATAGATCACGCGTGTTTTCCCTTAACTAATTATATACTTTTATGTTTTAAGTACATCAGTTATCAATACTACTAATGAGAAAAACGTATATAGTGCAAATTACAAAAGCGTGTTAAGTAATTGAAATGGACTGGGAAATATTGGACTCGACTGGAGAACGTATGTGAGACTCAATATGTGAATAAGAAATAATCAAATAAAAATGGATTATGTTGTGAGTTGTTAGACCGTCATGTAAACATAGAAAAATATAAATAAATAAAAGAACGAGTACACGAAAGACTTTAGACCAAGCCGTGTGCGACTCGGGCTAGGTCGCATGAATGTCTCTGGGTCCGTGTTTTGTTTACTTTTCCCCCGCGTCATGGTTTCTCCAATCATATTTCAATAAAAATATACTTAATATACACGTAAGACTGTATTCTATACGTGATACGAAAGTTAGGTGTATCTGTATAACTATAAACAGGTATATTCGGTTTGATCCGACCAAACCCAATTCAAAAAATGATTAAAGATATTTTCGGTGACAAGTGAGTCCACAGTTATAAAGGTGGACCAAAAAGAATAAACAGTAGAGATTTAATTATATGGGCTTATGGGCCTTTAGATACTGGGTCCTTATTGGATGATTATTTTGTAGAAAGTGTGTCAAATGTTTGGTATATGAAGCTGGTAACTTCTATAGATGCTAATTATAGAAAACTGAAATGAAGCAAATTCATGTTTCATTACTCAGCAAATTGATGTTTAGGCCATATGTTAAAACTTTTTATTTTTTTGTTACTGCAATTGCAGTGTATCGATGGTATATCTTTGCAAAGACGTTGTTGCTTCCCTTACACTGTTTACACTAACGAGCTCATCTGCTGAAATAATGATATATTAGCATGACAAAATTCAAAAACAAACATCTACAATTATCAATTGAATTAATCAATAATATAATATGAACCTCCATAGATCTACTCCATGGAATAGAAGATTTCCATGAAGAAAAATTTGTCACAGAGGTTCAGATTCAATTTTGTCATCTTCCGACACAAAGTTGGTACAGAGGTATAACTATTTTGCTTTATAGATGACTTCGAAACTTGGATTCTCCGACATAGACTAAACACAAAACATATGGAAAAAAACAAATTTCATCAAATGTAAATAGTGTTTCCTCCATAGAGCTACTCCATGGAAGAGAAAGACTTCCATGGAAGATAAATGTCATGGAGGTTGAATAAACTGATATCGTCATCTTCCGACACAAAATTGATACAAAATTATAGCCTATTTTGCTTTGTAGATGACATCATAAACAAAGAGATTCTATAAGAAAAAATAACCTAAGCTTTCAAACACAACCAGAAACCCTGACTCATAGAAACTGAGATTGAAGGAAAGAGTGACGAAAACATTAAGTTATATACTCATGGCTGTTTAGGGCAACCCCATTGAGTGAACCAAACCAGTGCCGCTTAATAATAATATTGGGCTTTTATTTGGGCTGAACTTATTCCAATTGGGCTATATAGGCTCGAAAGACAACAAAAGAAGTGACGACGACGCTGAACTCGACGATTGTTAAAAGACTTAAGAATTTGAATAAAGGAATACGAATTTGACCAAAAAAAAAAAAAAAAAAGAATAAAGGAATACGAAAAACTCAACGTGTAATAATAATATGAGAAACGTTGAACCGGTAATGAGAAGATCTTAACCGGTAACACACAGTGTTAAAACCTTATTTATTTCCTCCAAAGTCAAAATACGAGGAAATTACTTTTATTCACCTGATTCGCCAAATGAATATTATTACAACAATGGCGATCAGATCAGTATAATCACCTCACCTCCTCTATACATTATTAATAAATTCCTTCAGATTAAATGAGAAAGACGAGAATTTACAGATTCATCTCTGAAAAATCAAAGCCTTTTTTTAAGCTTTTTTCTTCACTCACACTGCTATGAATCAGTTGGTAGTGTCTTCTCCAGAGGTAGTAGTAGTTGCTTGTCTTGTTTCAGACACTGAGACTCTTCTGGAATGTCCACTTGATGTTTCCACAACCTCGTCTGTCTCTGCGAATACTTCCATTGGGTGATGAAATTTACAGCTTGGACCAAATTTGCAGATTCCATAGCGACTATAGAACACACACAACGGTTCTCCCTGTATCCAAAAAAACAACAAGTAAACAATCACTAATCTAATTGAAGATGCGTTTTATTTTCTAAAGCTGTTGAACAGCTTACAGGGCGTAAAGGGAGGCCAATGGGACTTAAGAGACAATCAGGAGGAGGAGCTTGTCTATCTCTAGGGTGATGAAATTTGCAGACTGTGCCAAATTTGCAGTCTCCTGTTTTCATGTAGAATTGGCATTCCGGTTGTCCTGGTCTCTCCGGGAAAACGTTTTCACTTGGCAATGCATAGAACCCTCCTAATGGAACAGAGGAGCCCGTATTGAGACCCGAGTATGACCCTTGAGATTGAGAGCCTGACTCTTTCATCTCGCTCTGCTGCAAGTTTCTGTAGTTGTTGTGATCATTTCCGGTACCTGAAGGAGAAGAAACTGAGCCGAGCTGACCCTGAAGAAAACATCGATAAAGGATAAAAAAAGAGCAAGTTAGACTAGCTGAGGGTTAAAGCAGTGTTGTTTTTTCCGCACCAACTTACGGTGTAAGGGTTCCATCCTTGAACTGGTACAACTCCTTGAGGCATAAGCAATGGTGTGTAGCCAGAGGGATCTTGCCATCGAGGGCTGGGAATAAAAGATGCTCTTGACCAAGGATAAGACTGTTGCTGGGCCCCTGAAGTAGTAGGAACCATGAGGTTGGTTGTTGGTTGAGGCTGAGGATGATTGAATTTACAAGTGGCACCAAATTTACAATGTCCGGTTCTTAGAAAATAAGCACAATCAACCTCATTCTGCGTTTATTCAACAAGAGAGATGAAACAATGGCAAGTGTGATGATTTGAAATCAGAAATGTATATAAAAAAAGGAAAGTCAAACATACTGAGCGTAGAGGATAGCCTAACATGTTGAGTGAGACTCGTCCAGCAATCCCAGCTTTGTTCCTAGGATGATGAAACTTACACGTTACTCCAAACTTGCAGGTTCCCGTCTTCAAATAGTACTAAGCAACACCAAACATAGAACACACAATGTAAGTTACAATGGAAATAAATTGTTTATACACATTATTTCATTATGCAACAGAGGAGAGAGTATTGAAATTGAATCACCTCGCATTCAGGCTGACCAATCCTTTCAGGGTATTCTCCTCTCATCCTTGCAGTGGCTATAACCTATAAGAGACATCAAAACACTCTCAAAAGCTTCCAACTTTGGATCCGACCAAACAGATCACTAAACTCCAAAATTGAACACAGAACACACAAAAACATATGGTACCAGTTCACGATCAGGAGGATGATTGAAGCGACAAGTGGAACCAAATCTACAAAGACCAGTTCTGATGTAATAAGAACAATTGGGCTCTCCTGGTCGCTCCGGGTAAGAACCTGTTTCCATGGTTTCATCTGGACTCAAATTCATTTGCCACATTGCCTCTGATCAGAATTCCCCAACCCCAAAAATAGAAACAGAGCTCGAGATTAAACCCAATCCGTGAAAAAAAAAATCAAAATATATTTCCGATCAAATTGTAAAGAAGAGGAAAAATTGAAGGGACCTTGAGTCATCAAAGGAGAAAGAGAGGACATAGGAACTCCGGCGTTAAAATCCATAGACGTGAAGAGGAATGTCTCCGACGATGATGAGCATAAGACATTATACTGTCATCACTCTACTATGATTCGCCGATCGTAATTCCTCTTACAAGAGAACGAGGGTAGTGACAATGGACATAGATGTGAAGACGATTCGAGTGAACAGAGAGACAGCGGAGAGAGAGAGAGACGAAATGCTAAAAAGCGTTCTCCTCTCACCTCCACACAAAAGATACAAGAAATTCAGTGAAACTTTATTAATTAATTAATTAAAAAGTCGATGTAAGCAGGAAGACGAAACTACCCCCTACCAATGTTTTTTTTTGGCTGCTGCCACTTTTATTTTATCTTCTCCAGCTAAATTGGACGGTAGAGAACAAGTCACACAATTTTTTATTATTTTGTTTCATTATCTTTGTCCTCTTCTGTATGGTTTATTCATGCAATATACCTTATTAGAAAACCAAACAAAACCAAACCAAAAGTCTTACACATTCATTGGTTTACCATTCGTTAATTATAACAATCAAAACACCAAAATCCGAATTGAACATCAGGTAATGAAGCTAATAAAAGCTAATCTTGATTTGGTTCTAACCTTGCTTTGGCTCGTTCGAGAGCTTTGAGCCTATTAGCTTCCATTCGTAGTCTCTGTTCCTCGGAGATGTTCTGTGCTCTCTCCATTGCCTTCAATCTATTAGCTTCCATACGTGCCCTTTGCTCTTCAGTAAGTTCATTGCTTTGATCCATCTTCTTTTCATCGCTCGATAGCTTTGGAGTAGGTCTGGAGTCCTCCGTTGCACTATCAAATATCTCGTTCAACATACTGTCTTGAAAGGCATCAGCATTTGTATCAGCATCAACATCAGCATCCACGCTTTTTGTTGGTATGTTCTCCTCGTCAGAACGTGGCTGATCCATATCTACGTCACCTGTAAAAAAAAAGAGTTTTCATCACAAAACAAAACAAGATTGTACGTTGGAATGCAACAACACAAGACGTGTTTTCCTTGTTTTCATATCAATTACGCAGAGCAATGAGATACTGGAAAGATTCGAGAGGAAATGCTGATCTGTGTTACATTACATACCTTGATCATCAGAATGAAGAGCATTCTCCTCCTGCTTTTCGTATAACTTGTTTGGATCAACTCCACTGGCCACTCTTTCTCTCAGTTCGTTTATACAAATCTAAAAAGGATAACAACACATTACCACAGTTTTAACGCAAACGCAGACATACTCATTGAGTGAATATATATATAGTTTTTAGAAACTTGCAGAACCTAGAGTATGTTAGGAAAGTAAAGACTAAGCAGGGCCGGAACTGAGATTTTAGCAGCTGCCGCAAGCGATTTATTAAAGATTTCAACCATTTATTTTTCTATTTTTTAACAAATTTAGGAGTCTGTATCTAAGTATTTTTTTGTTAAAAATTTTGGAAGCCGCGAATATTTCAAGATTCTAACGCATTCTCAAATTCACAGGGTCGGACTTGAGACTAAGGGTATGAGCACAATGATCATATATCACCAAGACAGAGCCTAACACACTCTCAGATTCCACTACTTACAACGCACAAATCAACACATAAGGAAAACAAGAAATGTAACTCAGACTTCAAAACAGGATTCATAGATTCACAACTAAGAACGGTTAAAACATCAGGAGAAGCTAATCGTACCTTGACACGCTTAGTAGAAGAGACTTGTTGGACTTTATGCACAAACTGATCAAACGAGTAGTAAGGTAGCAGATGAGAGTGCCACTCACTGTACATCCTTATCAAATTCCCCAAATCGCTAACCTAAACAAACAAACACATATCATCAAATCTAAGCATAAGAGTTCTCTATCTGATTACGACTCTCTACCTCTTTGCCTCGGCCACGATACTTGAAGGATCTAGGGAAATGGCGAAGAACGTAGCCGAGACCATCCTCCGAGAGCAGCATCTCAGGTGTTAGCTTAGGCCTTTGAACTCTCGCCTTCGTCGGTTTGGGAACAGGTCCGACGGCGGCGGGATTTCCACTTTTGGCGAAGGATCTCTGCGAGTCGTTGTTGGATGGGGCGGAAGGAGAAGAAGAAGCGGGATTGCCGGCGACCGGAGCAGAGGATGGGCAATCGCGAGACCAGTGACCGGGACGGCCACATTTGAAGCATCCCGTCGGAGCTGATTCCATCTTTTCGCCTTTCGATCTTCTCTCTCTCTCTCTTAGGTCTTATCAGATTCAGTTGCGAAATTCGTTTTGGCGGTTTAATTTCTCAGTGGCGGGGAAAAGTATAAGGGACGAACCGGACGGGTTTTAATCGACCCGGTTTCTCTTACTAAAATTTATTTAACAAAACCGGAACTTGTGAAATTCCGTTTTAATAAAATAATTCAAAAAACACTAGTATTTCTGTATTAGTCATTGACCACTACTGATGAGTTACTGCAAATCTACTTTCATGATCATAAAAGCCAGAAGAACGACTTCTTTTCTTAACGAAGATTTTTAACTTCGGATAAGAGACGGTTCTTAGTTACGTTTAAGCGTGATAACCTATCATCAAGCTTAGAAAATTAATCCACTTATCTTTTATTTGGGAGTGTAACTGTAATTTTACAAATACAAAATTAGAAGGATGGTTCTGCATGCTTTTGGGAGAGGTTGACATCTTCCTAGGAGAAGTCATTCTTCATCATCAATTCCAATGGTTTGGATTTTTCTCTTTTCTTTTCATCCTCTCTATTCTCCTTTCATTTTCTTTTCTCGTGTTTTCTTCTTTTACGTGGTCTTTCAGTTTCCGTGAAGGATCCAACCCATTGCTAAATCTCAAACAAAACAAAAATGTTTATTTCTCTTAATCAGCTTTTTAACCCTTCCAGTAATTACTTAGATTAAATTTGGTAACACCATGCATTGTTTCCCGTGTTTCTCTACGCCAAAGAGTAAAAAGTCTCCAACTACGAATGAAACTAACGACAATAAAACCAGACCACATGCACACGGTATGTATGTCCTAAGTCCTAACGCTGCCACCTTTCCAAGTGTCAAAGATTAAAAACCCATTTTCTTTGTCTTTGACTCGATCAGTAATAACATTTTGTTGCTCTTAAAGAGAACAATAAACATGCAGAGGAAGCAGATCAACTGGAAGAAACGACGTTGAAGACATTTACTTTCCGAGAGTTAGCGACGGCGACAAAGAATTTCCGGCAAGAGTGTTTGTTAGGAGAAGGTGGGTTCGGTAGGGTTTACAAAGGAACCCTTCAATCTACTGGTCAGGTGAGAGTTATATAAATTTCAATGATCAATCATCACCAGAAGTAAGTAAGAGTTTCATCTTGTTTTGGAGAAATGTGTAGGTGGTGGCTGTAAAGCAACTAGACAAGCATGGATTACATGGGAACAAGGAGTTTCAAACTGAGGTCTTGTCATTAGGCCAACTCGACCATCCCAATCTTGTTAAGCTTGTAGGATACTGCGCCGATGGAGATCAAAGACTTTTGGTCTATGACTATGTCAGTGGAGGTTCTCTTCAAGACCATCTTCATGGTATATATATGCATAGAGAGTTTCTTTTTGAACACGTTTAAAACCTTTTTTTATAAAGAGGAAAAAGACTGAGATGATTTGGTGTGCAGAGCTAAAATCAGACCGTGAACCAATGGATTGGACGATGAGGATGCAGATAGCGTATGGTGCAGCACAAGGGCTTGATTACTTGCACGATAAAGTGAACCCACCAGTGATATACCGTGATTTGAAAGCTTCAAACGTTTTGTTTGACGATGACTTTTGTCCTAAGCTTTCTGACTTTGGGCTACATAAGCTAGGACCAGGGACGGGTGATAAGATGGTGGCTTTAACTTCTCGAGTGATGGGAACTTATGGTTACTCTGCTCCTGAGTATACACGAGGAGGAAATCTCACCATTAAGTCAGATGTCTATAGCTTTGGAGTTGTGTTGCTTGAACTCATCACTGGTCGAAGAGCTCTTGATACTACTAGACCTAATGATGAACAGAACTTAGTTTCTTGGGTAACTAAACAAACAAACCATTAAGATAAAAATTACTCTGTTTTTTTAAATCATTCAAAAATAATAAACTATTTCTTTGTAGGCACAACCATTATTTGGAGATCCAAAGAGATATCCAGATATGGCAGATCCAGTTCTTGAGAATAAATTTTCAGAGAGAGGGCTAAACCAAGCAGTGGCTATAGCTTCCATGTGTGTACAAGAGGAAGCAACAACTCGTCCTCTGATAAGCGATGTAATGGTCGCACTTAGCTTCCTTTCCATGTCTACAGAAGATGGTATTCCCACAACTGTTCCTATATTATCCTTCAGGGACAAGAGCATGTCTATAGCCTTGAGCCGGCATGATTCCAATCTTGCATCTCCTGAACTAGCAGTGGAAGATGAAAAGTCTAGTACATCATCTGTGGAGAGCATGAAGGAGAGGGTAAGCAAGAAGAAACGTGAGGAGGAAGATAGCTTGAGCGAATCTGATGATGGGTCTGATTCTAACTCAGATGATGAACATGAAGAGAAGAACCAGGCGCAGAGCTTGAAAATAAACTATAGATATAGCTGGGAAGAAGTGGACGTTAGTGATGAGAAGCTAAGCAGTAAAAGCAGCTATAAATCAAACGATGAAAGCATTTCTTCGTGCTATGAGATCGACATAGATCATGATGATTCACATAGGAATAAAGAGAAAGAAGACATTCAGAGCTCACAAAGTGATGATGATCAAAGTGTTTACTTTGATGATGAATCATGAGATCATGACAATGAAGCATCTTTTTCATCGGATAAAATCATAGGTGGAAGTTGATTTTTGTTGAAGGTGACAATGGAACTTCTTTGCACCGAATTAAATTAGAGGTTAAAAATGTTCCACAGAAGATTGAAACTTTCTTAACATATTTTTATTCATCCATTAAAGCTAACAAACACAAAAGAATATGAATCTTTTTGGAGATTTATTTTTGAAAAACATTCTCAATTGGAAATATAATATACACTTTGAAATATTTGTTTACAAATTTATAACCATTTATCTATGTATAACAATGAACCATGAACCAGTGACAATGAAATTTCAAAATTTTTAAAATTCACGAAAATTCACTTACCAATAACCTAAAATGTACAAATCAGATGATTTAATTGAAACAAGAAACATAAGTATTATTATGTACTAGATGAGATTATAAAACATTAATGAAAAGTGAAAACGCTAAAATGTCAGCTTTTTAAGATAATGGTATTTTAAACAAACTTTTTTTTTTTTTTTTTGTAACACCAACAACAAACAAAAACATGTATCACGTAACAAAGACCTAAATTTGAATCTTACGAATTTACTATACCGTCTTTGGGTTTTTCTAAGTTTTCTTTTTCTTGTCAACAAATATTCAATGCTCTAAATAAATTTTAGAAAAATTCAAACAAGACCACTCGAGTCTTTACGTTTTTGTGTGAATCGACTGACCACTAGTTTCTCTCTTTATTCGAGTTAGACCACATTTTATTGATTTTTTTTTGTTGTTCAGTTAAAAATTGTGAGATGTAATAAAAAGCAGAAGATTCAACACGTGTCAAGATTCTAGATATACCAAATGGATTTTAGAAGGGGCCCACACGCTGAGAGCATGATTAAAAGGGGTTCTTAGAGGGGTTCTTAGGGGGATGGGTCCCATGAATAGTGTAAGAACCGGTTCTTAAAACTCTTAAATAAGAACTGGTTCTTAAGAGTTTCTTGCACTGTTTGCGGATCCTACTGACACATGACGACCCGCGATTGGTTCGTTTTTAAAATTTTTTTTTTGAAAAAAGAAAAATCAAATTATAAAAAAAAAAAAAAAAGCTAGAACCCCAAATGGAGTTCTAGGGTTAATCATGCTCTGAATCCCCTCCATAGGAAGAAATAATCGTTACCGTAAAAACTGAGTCAGCTTCTCGAAGCTGTTTCCTTTTCATATTAGAAAGAAACCTCACTTGATGATCCCTCCTATTATATAAACACCTTTCTTTCTTCTCTCAAATCAATACCATCCACATCTTTCTTTCTCTGTGTGTTATTTGCTCTGTTTTTTTCTCTGCCTCGTTTGTTCTTCATAAGTCTTTACAAGTTACTGGAGATGTGTTTGATAATGGAAGCTGATGATCAAGACGCTTGTGTGCTAGTTACGCCGCAGAACTTCTCGATGGTTGAAAATGGTATCTACCGATCTTCGTTTCCTAAGCCAGAGCATTTCAGTTTCCTCACATCCCTTAACCTTCGTTCCATCATGTAAGACCATTGGTTTCTCTCTTCCTTCCTCTGTTTAGTTGGTTTTGTGCTTTCCCATTGGATTTAATAAAAATCTTTTGATTCACCAAGCAGTTATCTTTGTCCTGAACCATACCCTGAGGAGAGTTTGAAGTTTTTTGAGGCCAACAACATTAATCTTTTCCAATTTGCAATTGAAAGCCAAAAGGTTTGTGTCTCTCAGCTCTATTCATTGGATCATTCCCTAGCCATTCTGTTGATATCTTGCTGCTCTTTGAGTCACTGTTACATGCTCTTGATTTCTTATAACTAGACCGTTTTATGATTTGCAGGATCCTCCAACTCCAATACCAGAGGATACAGTTTTGGCTGCTCTCAAAGTCTTAATTGGTAAAGAATCAACACTCAGCACTGTCTTTTCAACGTATTATAATCTCTTCCTTACCTGCTGTTTCATGAGTTTTGGAGTAAACTGTGTTTTGTTTTCTATGCAGACATAAGAAACCATCCGATCATCATACATTGCAAAGCCGGAAAGGTTTATAAGTTACATCAAACCTTTAATCTTTTTCGCCTTCTATTTTCAATACTAGTTAGACATTATTATACGAGACTTGTTATTTACACGATACTAAATATTGAAATCAATATGGTGCATGCATGCAGCATAGGACAGGTTGTTTGGTGGGATGCTTAAGAAAAGTACAGAACTGGTGTTGGTCATCAGTGCTAGAGGAATACCAAAAGTACGCGGGTTCGAAGTGCAGACAAAGAGACATGGCCTGTATCGAGAAATTTGACACCGTGAGCTTGAGGCAGTGTCACTTGAGCATCATGTATCGTTATCTCGGTTATGGCCCTAATAGGAAAAGATTGCTCTATGAAGAAGAAAGTGTCCAGACACCGAAACCGCAAGCTACCAAAGTTTGCAAATGAGAAGTTAGTTTATACATATATCAAGATTCATAAGCAGACGTTTGATTTGGGATTTAGAAGTATATACAGAGAGGCTACTATTCATTCATAATTAGAAACTGATGCATGAGAGGTCAATTAACTCAATGGCCTTTCATGATTAAGTTGCTTTATCTTTTATTTTATTTATTACATTGTCAAGTGTTAAAGTGGGTTTAGTAAGCTAGTAGCCATTATCATTGTTAATCTATTATAAATTAAAAGACGAGAGAATAATATAATAAATTTTAGTACACCATGTGCATTTCCCAATCTATACCATGTGCTGGTGCAGGACAAGGTTTCTGACAATATAATACCATATGCATGTGCATGTTTTAAGAGCAAAGATCTCCTAACTAAAGATGTCTTTTAAAAAAATAATCAAATAATTCCACCAATCTGTATTAGCATTCTTGAACTAGTAGAAGAGGCCATATTCTATTTAGCTGACTTTACACCTAATTTAACACGTACATAGAAATGAGTAGGAAAAGGTAAAAAATACGTAACACACAAGCCATTTTTATCAAACGTGTTGTACACTTAATGTTAAAGTAAGAATAATTTGCAAATTATCAAAGACTCAACAAGAGACTACAAAAGTTCAAAGATCAGTTTATTCATATAACACCCCCCTCCATTTGAAAAACAGCAGATAGTAAGTATGAGATCATTAAAAAAAGGTAGAATGCCATAAGCATCATCAACACGATGGATTCGGGGGGAAGAGTAGCAAATCATTTGTCTTAAACAAAACATAAAAAGATGATAAAATTTTAAGGAAACAGAAGAAGCATAAAGGTTTACTTCTTTAAGCTTCCCCTGATTCCAGGTTTAGGTTTGGACTCAGCTACTGGAGCTACTTCTTTAAGCTTCTCCTTAGCTGTATGCTTCTTTGGGTTCGCCTTACCAGTCATCCTCGGTGGCGGCGGCGGCGGCGGCGACTGAGGGAGAAGCCCTAGCCCTAACCTTAGTTGTGTTCCACTTCTGATCAAGACAACAACTTGGAGAATTATCAGAGAGCCAGTATAAATAAAAGAAAAACTTTAATAGAATAATTGCAAATAAACCCCTCAAAATAACAAAATTTTGCATGCAAACCCTTTTAATCTTATCCGCTTTTGTCGGGAAAGGTTTTTATAGAGTGCGGAAAGGTGCATGGTAAGGGACGTGGACATAAATAAAAATAAAACAAAACGCAAGGAGCGCATCAGTAGTCACCAACTAACATACATACATACATACATACATACATCAATGTCTGCTTCTTCTTCTTGTTTATTTAATCTCCCTTTGATTCGCTTCAGATCTCTCTCCATTTCCTCCCGGTTTCTCCGTCTTCCTCCTCCATCATCATCATCTCTCCGATCCGTTTCGGTTCCGATATCACCGAGAAAGTTTCGAGCTTTCTCCTCCGGTACCACCGCAATGACAGATGCTAAAGATGCTGGTATGGATGCTGTTCAGAGACGCCTCATGTTCGAGGACGAGTAAGTATTTTTTGATCCTCCCTATTTCGAAGAGGGTTTTGCAAAAAATTGTACCTTTTTTGTCTTTCAAATCAGTTTTGTCTGAACAAATTATAAGAAAAAATTGAGGAAATTTGGTTCTGGGAATTAAAATAAATTCGATTAGGAGTGATTCAGGAACATTTATATGTATTGATTTTGTTGACTTCGATGTAAATGGTTTCTGGATTTATTAGTAGCTGTTAGAATCAAATGGGCTTAAAAATGTCTACGGTTTAGTGTCTTACATGAAAGATGTGACAGTGTTGGGGAGGAACATAGTCAGGTTAACCTTATGTTGTTCTCAGGTTGCTGACAAAAAAAAAAGAGACTTTTTGTTTTTTTTGGTTGATGATGGATGATCCCTTTGCTTTAATAGTAGTGTGTGTCTTCTAAGTTTTAGGTCTCTTGATATGCAGAATCTATACCTTAATTTGTGTTTACTCATCGTCTGTGTCTTGCTTGCAGATGCATTCTTGTTGACGAAACTGATCGTGTTGTGGGGCATGACAGCAAATATAACTGTAAGTGAACTTGGTTCGACTCTCATCCTATCTCCTAGTGTTTTCCATTGAACTTCATGTGCGCTATACTTGTCTCCTATAACTGAACTTAGTTGCCTTTAAGTGAATGTGTCGAACACGGTATCTTCTGGTAATATTTCCAGTGTCTGTCTCTGCCACTATTCAAGATACTGATAATACCTTATAAAAATCTGCAGGTCATCTGATGGAGAATATCGAAGCTAAGAATTTATTGCACAGGGCCTTTAGTGTATTTTTATTCAACTCCAACTATGAGTTGCTTCTCCAGGTATTTTGCTTAAGACTGGTTGGCAGGTCTTAGCATACTACTGAAATTTCCTTCTTCTTTTATTTTGAACAGCAAAGGTCGAAAGCAAAGGTGACCTTCCCTCTAGTGTGGACAAACACTTGTTGCAGCCATCCTCTTTACCGTGAATCTGAGCTTATCGAGGAAAATGCACTCGGTTGGTGTCTTCTGGGCAAACAATTTACTACTTATAACTGCTTATGCTTACTTGACTACTAACCTCACTATGTTTTGTATCATATAACTCATTCAGGTGTGAGGAATGCTGCACAGAGAAAGCTTCTTGACGAGCTCGGTATTGTAGCTGAAGATGTGCCAGTCGATGAGTTCACTGCCTTGGGACGTATGCTTTACAAGGCTCCTTCTGATGGCAAATGGGGAGAGCACGAACGTAAATACCATTCCCTGAGAGACTCGCGTTGACCTTTTTTTCTTTTGAATGGTGAAATGGCACATTGATTATCCTCTTTTTTCTAATTGGCAGTGGACTACTTGCTCTTCATTGTGAGGGATGTGAAGGTTGAACCAAACCCGGACGAAGTAGCGGAGATAAAGTATGTGAGCAGGGAAGGGCTGAAGGAGCTGGTGAGGAAAGCAGATGCAGGGGAGGAAGGTTTGAAATTGTCACCATGGTTCAGATTGGTGGTGGACAATTTCTTGATGAAGTGGTGGGATCATGTTGAGAAAGGAACTCTGGATGAAGCTATAGACATGAAAACCATCCACAAACTCTGAAAACCCCTTACCTTAAGCTTTTTGGGATGATGATCTTTTCTCCTTCTGATAGTTTGTCATGATAATAATTGGGAGATGCTATACTTTTAGATGTTCCAAGAGGAAAAAATAATTTCATTTTCATTTGGAATTATGAATTACTTTTTGCAATGATCTAAAACTTCAGTTTTACATTGTTTCTGAGATTGTGCTAAAAACTCATAAAGAGTGTAGAAAAATGATGGTAAGGAAACATCATCTACTAATAGATTACTAAAAGCTTTATCAACTCATTACTGTTAGCGTAATCTATGATTATTTATCCAAAAAAGAGTTTTGGATTATTTGATTGAGACCGGACTAGAGAACAAGCAAACAAAGGAAGAAGATAAGACTGAAAAAGTCAATTTGGATTTCATAAGAAAGAGAAGAGAAAGGTCTATCTATTTTATTAGAGAGAGAAACTAAACTCAAAGAGGTTGTCTTCTTCATAATGGTGATCTGCAGATCTGCTGCATGAGAGAAGAAGTTGATACGTGTTGGAACCTGTGCCTCGTGGCCGACATGTGGTTTTAGTTTTTGTACTCTGCAATGTTTTGTAGTGTTATTCTGTATCACTCAGGCTTCTAAAATACAAGGAAAACCACCTTTCAACAATTACCATTTTATTATAGCTATTTAACCAGAAAAGACTGATCACATTTACTAAAATACCTTACTGTAGATTAAGTTTTATTTCTTAATTTTGTTAAGATTTTATGATTTCTCCCGTTAATAACATAACAACCACGTACCGTATATAAAAGTAAAAATCAAATAGAGATGATTTAACTAAACGTTTTTTTTTTTTTAAATGTGAACATGATTAAGCTGACCAAAATAAGAAGTTTAGTTATATATCGATTGAGACACCTTATATATATCAATGATTTGATATTTTTTGCATGGATCTTTTTATAATTCAGAAAACAATAAAATATAAGATATTTTGGTGGATGTCAGGAAATTATTGTGTAAGAAACGTCTTATCCAACCCCCCCCCATGTTAATAGTGCCAGCCTGAATAACACGCAAATATATTTAAATAAATAAAAAACTCTCATCATCTCTTCTTAGGAAAAAAAAAACACACACACACACACACACAAAATCTCTTAAAACATATTTAGAGAGAGTGTGACGGACCAATCTCCATTACTGTTTCTGTCTATCTACGAAGGAGAAAGAACGGGTTTGTAGTTGGTTTGTTGCGTTTCTTTCTCCTCTATTCTTTCCTCTCTCTCTCTCAGTTACTCTGTTTCTATTTTACGCGCCAACAGAATCTTCCTCTGCTTTGTTTTCTTCGTCTTCTCCCCCTAATTGAATCTGATTCTTCTGAGATCCATTTGCTTGATCTGTCTCTCTCTCCTGGTGAGTGTCTCATTTCAGCTCGAATTAGATTAAAAAGTTTGATACTTTCTCTTTCTGGATGCTAATTTTTCTCTTTTGGATTCGTTTCAGACAAAAGAAGAAAAAGAGAGAGTTTTGATGAGTCTCGTGTTTCTAGTCTCTGTCCCAATCACTGTTTGATGGATTTTGATGTATTAAAAATAAACAAACGAACACACCTCTCTTCCTTTTTCCTCTTGAAAACTTTTTTGGATTAAATTACTGTTCAATTATTTATAACAAAAGCGTTTCTTTGAAGACTCAAAAAACGGTCAGACCCACAAGTCTTACCTTACCCTTTTCTTGGTCAGCTTTGAAAAGCTTTGCTTCTTTTTTCATTTGTTTTTTTTCTTTGTTCATTCAATTTTGGCGATAGGAATCACTGCTCTGTATTGTCAGCTGAGGTATTATATTCTTGCATCAAGTAGCTGGAACTAATACAGAGTATATATGTTTCTTCTTCCTGTCTGAATCATCATTTGCTCTTTGTGGTTAATTTTTAGTCATGGTCTAAAAAGGAGGTTTAGTTTTGTTTTGTTTTTTACAGAGATCTCTTTCCATAGCTGGAATCACCATTGCTCTTTGTGGTGATAATTTGGATCTAAAGCTTCAATCTTTCTCGCTGGAGGACCGTGGGTGTGATTGTACAACAGTTGGTCTGGAGTGCCTTATTAACATAATCAGGGCCCTGAGAATGGGGTCCTGTTTATCTGTTGAGAGCAGGAGTCCCAGACCGGGATCTCCTTGCTCTCCTGGTTTTGGTGTGAAGAAGAGGAAGAACTCTAAGAAGAGACTTGGTTCCAGGAACTCCTCCTTTGATTCAAGGAGTGATGATCCCTTGCATCGTGTTCCTGGTCGGATGTTCTTGAATGGATCAAGTGAGGCTGCTTGTATCTTCACTCAACAAGGCAAGAAAGGCCCTAATCAAGATGCCATGGTTGTTTGGGAGGTCAGTTAGAAACAATTAAGTCTTCTGTTTCTATTATATTGTTTCCCCACTGCTTTGATCTAACCAGAAAATGATAAGCCCTGCTGTCTCCTCTATAGTGTCATCTATGCAAATGATTCTGATTGTTTTTGTGTGCAGAATTTTGGATCAAGAACAGATACAATCTTCTGTGGGGTGTTTGATGGGCATGGTCCATATGGTCATATGGTTGCAAAGAGAGTCAGAGACAATCTTCCTCTCAAATTAAGTGCTTATTGGGAAGCTAAAGTACCTGTTGAAGGTGCTCTAAAACCGATAACCACCGTTAATAGTGCAAGCAACATCAACTCCTCTGAAGATGCTGCTGCGGCTTCTTTTGTATCCGCTGAAGAAGAACCTAGGCCATCCGTTGATATGGAGAAGGAGAGCACAGAAGAGTCCCAATCTGAACTGTTTCAAACTCTGAAAGAAGCGTTTCTTAAGGCTTTCAAAGTTATGGACAGAGAACTTAAATTCCATAAAAGTGTTGACTGTTTCTGTAGTGGTACAACGGCTGTTACTTTGATCAAGCAGGTATTGTCACGTCTTGGTGTGTTTAAAGCTTAGTCAGTGTAACTGGCTCTTTATTATATAAATCCTCTGCAATGTCGTAGGGGGAGTATCTCGTTGTTGGAAACATTGGGGACTCTAGAGCTGTGATGGGCACAAGAAACGGTGAAAATGCTCTTGTTGCTGTTCAACTAACTGTGGATCTCAAGCCAAATCTCCCAGGTTTAATAATTGTTCCTTTATGATGGTTTCATGTGGATCTCATTATTCAAGTTGTGTTAATTGCTCTGGATTGATTTTGCAGCTGAGGCAGATAGAATAAAAAAGTGCCGGGGACGTGTGTTTGCTCTTAGAGATGAACCTGAAGTTTGTAGAGTGTGGCTGCCAAACTGTGACTCACCTGGACTTGCAATGGCACGTGCTTTTGGAGACTTTTGTCTTAAAGATTTTGGTCTAATCTCTGTTCCTGATGTATCATTCCGTCGATTAACTGAACAAGATGAGTTTATAGTGTTGGCTTCAGATGGGGTAACCTCTCAAACATATACACATTGCTTGTATCTATGCATTTTGTATGCTCAAATGTGTAATGTTATGTTTGTGTGATAGATTTGGGATGTTCTCTCGAATGAAGAAGTAGTGGCGATTGTGGCTTCAGCACCATCACGTTCCTCTGCAGCAAGAGCTTTAGTGGAGGCTGCGGTTAGAGCCTGGAGATACAAATACCCAACCTCCAAAGTCGACGACTGTGCTGCGGTTTGCTTGTATCTACACCCCAACAACACAAACATCATATCTACAGCTTCTTCCATCTCCAAACTAGAAAGTGAAGGCGTAGAAGAAGTAAAAACCGAGAATGATGATGAATCAGTACAAAGCGGTCTAGGCCGTTCGAGTACTGTCAAGACGGGAAAAGAGATTGCTCTCGACGAAAGTGAAGCTGAAAAGCTGATAAAAGAAGATGATTCAGAATATGGAACAGAGTACTCTGCACTAGAAGGTGTTGCAAGGGTTAATACACTTTTGAACTTACCAAGATTTGTGCCTGGAAAGTGAAAAGAGAAATAAGAGTTTGAAGTGAAGAAGAACTTGAGTGGTGACGACAAACCATTAATCAAATAAATCACCCAGGAGAAGGTACTGTGTCTTGTTTTACCTTTCTACATTGATCTCTTATTCTTTTCTTTTTGTTCTTTGAGTCGACACATTCATTGGTTTTGGAACATAAACTTCTGCCAGTTTTGTTTTTTCTTTCCTTTCTTGTTAATGTTTTGGTTTGGTCAGTAAAGAAAGTGTAAACACTATCACATGATGTAATAATGGCTTTGTGTCTGTGATACCATGAAAACCCCTTACGCTTAATTTTGTCTGTCTGTAAGGGGCATATATCCTGTTTCTGTCTCTTTTTTTGTGAGTAAAAAACTGTAGATTGCTTCAATCTCCTTCTCTTTCAATATCAATTGTTTCAACAAATGGGAATCATATCCTTTACTGATAACAACACACACAAGGAACAAACTTCTTTTCTTACCAAGGCTATAAAGCAATGTAACAGAGGAAAGGAACTAAGAGAGAAACAATTGTAAGAAATTTGGAAACAGCTAAAGAAGAAGGAGACCATGAGAGATCGTGAGCACCAACTGTGTACACTGCTCCACTTTGTTCATCCTTCACTTGTATACTTCCTGAGCCTGTGTGATTCATTTTTAACAGTCAAAACGCTCAAGGCTTCAAATCTCATAGAATTTTAGCAAATAGATTAGGGTCTATGATGCTTACAGTTGTGATTAGTCCATCCAATAACTTGGTTTTCGATATCATAGACAACTAACTTGTTAGAAAGCGCCATATCTGCGCAGCCAGCAAAACAAAATCAACTTTTTCAGCGATTTGATTGTGAAAGACGTACAATTTTTTTTGGGAAGAGAGAGAGAGATGTACCTCCAAGAATTGTCAATTCTCCTCCATCTCTAGTCTGTAATCCACCGGTTTGCCAGCCTAAACACCATGTGTCTACCTAAACAAGTGTCGTTTTTTCTTAATGTCAGAAACAGGAAAACAAACAAGACCAATAGTCAGAACAAGAACTAAAACGCACTTGAATTTGGAATAGATAATCCCGTGGAGACACCGTCAAGGAAGCAGATTTGTCGAACTGAAATGTGACAGGCGGGAACCGATCTAAGCTGTGAGTTTGTCAGTACATTTTCAAAGGGTCAATATCATTTTCAAACAGCTCGAGGAAACAATGTGTTAGATTCTTACTTGTCGCTATAACGGAAACAAGTAAAGGACTCTTGAACCTTATGCAAGGTAAGCTGTGGATGTGAAGCCATGATCTGCCAAAAAACAGCAAGGGGCATATCAAAACAAAGTGCTAAGAACCTTTTATAGTAAAAGACACAGAAAAAATTTCACTGTACAGAAGAAAAATAATTTGTATTTACCTGATTGATTAACGGGTTATAAACAGAGTTGGGAAGATAGACCAAAGTAGTACCACTGTCAACAATGACTCCTTTGTCATCTCCTGACTCAAAGGCTCCAGATGGAAGTTGCAAAGCTGAGCTACCAACTTCAATTGAATTGAGGTTAATACTATAGTGAGCTCTGTAAAACGGTGGTTATATAACAGCGTAAGTAACTATATAACAAAAAAGAAGAGCTTTAAGGCAAAAGGTATTCTCATTCACTTACGATTTAGAGAGCATAGGAGTAGTCTTCACTTTAGGTGACACAACTTCTCCAATGGCGAAGATCCCACCTCCGTTTTTGTTATCCAAGCAATGTGCAAAAGACCTTTTCACTTTCCCTTGTGAAGCTAACTGAGATATAAACGATGAATTGGACTGTCCAAATCCCATTATCCCATCAACTGCAGATTCGGATTCACCGAGCTGACCAGACTGTTTAGACCCACACCTGTAATATAATAATACCAAGTCAGTATTCACAACTCAAAGAAGAAAGAAGCTGTCTTTTAAACTCACCCGAAGATGATGGTTCCGTTGGTAGAACCGGTTTGACGGTTACCAGTAACTAAATCCAAATGCATAACATCTCTGACTAAGTATCCACTAGTGGAGCTTTGATCTCCGTATTGGATAATGTATTTGCAAGTGGAACCTGAGTGACACTCAGATATTTGGTTGACGTAAGAGCAGAAGCTGTCATCGCAAGAAACAGGTTTTGCAGTGGAGGAAGCATCCGCATCGTAATGTGTTAGCTCTACCTGAAAGATGATGAAACATATATGCAAACTTAAAGTTGTGTTGTGCTTTTGTGGGAGATGATAAAACTGATGGTCTTACCAAATCACTTTTCCTAGGACATCTGATGCAACCGGCACAATTAACCCATAAGATATCACTTCCTGTATCAACTTGGACATGGTAGTCTCTTGATGGAGTTCCTAATCCGATTTTTGTGAAGTATAGACTGAAATTAAAGAATAAGAGTCAAACATTTTAACAATAGAAGACATAAGAAGAAAGATTATAGCAGAGAATGGTTTAAAATCAAGAAAGCAAAGAGTCAACAATGACCAAACAAACAGTGGAGAATCTCCTAAAAGATCAAAAGCTAAAAGTTTTTTTTTCTTTTTCAGATTCCTCATTTATATAAGCACTAAAATTTGGAAACTTTACTTCACACTTGGAAGGAAGGAAACAAAAGATCTCAAAAGTTAGAGCTTTTAGTGATGGCGAATCGTACCCAGTAGACTCAGGCTGGCTATCGCCGCCGAGAGGAAGATCGATGGCGGAGAGGAGTCTGGAGTGACGGTGAGCGTCGTGAGCTTTGAGAGCTCCGAGATCCTTTTCTCTTTTCCCTGCGAACTTGCTTCGAACTTCGAATGCCAAGTTCTCCGTCGCCGCCGCTGATAACTGCGGCTCAATCAGCAACGTCACGACTGCCGCCGACAGGAAAATCGCCGACAAAGACCAATGTCTCCGCGTGAGATCCATCCTCCGTCAAAGACTAATATTCCAAACTTATTAATTTAGAAACAATACAAAAAAGGAAAAAAAGGTAAAGAGGAAAAAGGTGTTAGCTTTGGCGGTGGCGTGAGGTTTAGGACAAAGATGTAGAAGAAGAAATAAACTTTGTAATAAAAATATAGTTATATAAGATTACTATATTACAAAATCTCGAAACACCTTTGAATCTGACTAAACAATTATAATTTCTTTTACTTCTTTCCTAAGTTATGAAATAAAATTTCCGATAATTGTGAATCTCAACAAACCGTTTAGTTTCAGTTTGGCGGCAGTTATTTACCTTCTCTATCTTTGAGAGTCAAAAAGTTTTTTATTTTTTCTATTTATTTTTAGATTGTCTACTAAATTCCCTGAATGTTGTTTTGACAAAAGAAGGAAAAATATGTGTTTATTTTGAATTATAGAACTGTTTGATAATTGATATCTCAAGTTGTTGGCATTTATATTTTAGTTTAAAGTAGTGATATTTCTCATATTTCTATGCTAAGCAATATAATAATTCATTCATATATTTAAGAGAGAAAATCTTCAATTTTTTTTCCTCTGTGAAAGACTTCTCTACTTCTCTCTCAATTCAATTTTTTATTTTATTTCATCAATTCAATATATATAGGGACCTAATCGTCACAAGCAGAAACATAAATATCAATTTTGTTATTTTTAGTCAAAAAAATAAACCCCATAAATATCATTACTATCAAACGTAATTCCCTCGGAGAATTCTACACCTCCCGTTTCATCTATCAAGAGGTGACATAAATACCCCCGAATATCCTCCTTCATCCGCAGAAACTTGAGGTTACAATAGTCTTTTACGCTCTACAGTCCAATACTCCGTTGAGACCGCACACAGAAGCCAAGTTCGAACTCCAACTTCATCGTCTTGGTCTTCATCTTCTTGAACTCAGAAAAAAGCTTTCCCACGCAATGCCTCTCTCTCTCCGTCTCGCTCCATCTCCTACGGCTTTAGCTTCAACCACAGGTGGATATGGTCCCGTGAAGAAGAAGCAGTGCCGCATCCCTTACTCCGGCGTAGCCACGACGAGGATTGGTTTCTGCTCACTGGACTATGGGAAAAGGGTAGATTCCTATGTGGTGAGGTGTAGCTTTGAGACAGTGAATGTGAGTGTTGGTCAAGTGACGGAAGTGGATAAGGACACGTTCTGGCCCATCGTTAAAGCCGCCGGTGATAAGATTGTGGTTCTTGACATGTACACTCAATGGTATGGCAACGTTATCCACTTTTAGATTAGCTAGTAATCATCCTATTCTGATCAATGATGTTCCATGTAATATATGTATCCTAATTAATGCACGCAGGTGTGGTCCATGTAAAGTGATTGCACCTAAGTACAAAGCTTTATCAGAGAAGTACGAGGACGTTGTGTTTCTTAAGCTTGACTGCAACCCTGAAAACAGGGTTTGTCTTTAAAATCTCATTTCTCCACACCAATTTGTTGTTGCTTAGCTATTAATATAACTTTGGAACTCTTTTTCTTTTGGTGCAGCCATTAGTAAAGGAGATAGGGTTAAGAGTGGTTCCAACTTTCAAAATCTTTAAGGATAACAAAGTCGTCAAGGAAGTTACCGGTGCCAAATATGATAATCTGGTCGAAGCCATTGAAACAGCCAGGTCTGCTGCTGGTTCTTCGGGATGAACTAGTCCCCATGTCTTTACTTTTATTTGGTTGTATCAATGTAGTAAACTCTGTTGCTCCTGTTATGACTCTGTTTTTGTATGTGTAAATGTATTCAAGATATATATGATTAATATAATGTAGAACCAACCCCCATGTTTTTGTTACTATACCTGTGATGAGCGTGGAGTCAGTCTCGATATTGATTGTGTACTTGGAGATTTTTATTATCTAAAGGTCGGAGACATCGGCCCCGATCTTGAAGTACTTGCCAACAGTGGTGTTACTCGACCTTTATGCAGCAGTTGTGAAGTTCGTTGCAAGTTCCCATTCCTCGCGAGAGATACTACTACACAAGAATATGTTCGTTACTTTTGTCAGATATACTGTGTACATTACAAGTAATTAATCATAATATGCAAATCTTCAATTACTGTACTCTCAGGTTCCTCTCAATGTATGTTTACCTGAATGATGAAAAGAAAGAAATAAACTTTATTTCCAACTCAAACAAAGTTTTCACTTTAGACAAACATTAAACGCACGAAATCTCAACACGAGAGACTGCAGTAACATAATAACATGAGCCACAAGTTTTACACATATTACATAGCAGACGAGTTGGTTTGACAGATTTCGCATGAAAGGGAAGGTTTTACATAATTAGAATGAAACCTGAACGCCCAACAAAACCATAAGCTGTGCCACAAACTCCGGGTGTCCTGGCCATGCTGCGCCAGTTACTAGATTCCCGTCGGTGAAGCATCGGTGGATTGGATCTGGTTCTAACCAAGTTCCTCCTCCAAGTACCACATTCAGTTTCACGGCTGGATATGCAGTGCACTTCCTTCCCTGCACCAGTAGTGACCAGGTATGATAAAGCAATTTTCTCAAACTATTTCATAATATAAAGATTGTAGTGGCAAACACGAGGAAAGAACAAAACTGACCTTTAGGACACCAGCAGCAGCTAAGATCTGTTGTCCATGGCAGATAGATGCAACTGGTTTCCCAGAATTCATAAACTCTTTAACTATGTTAAGGACGTGTTTGTTCAAGGCCAGATATTCTGGAGCTCTGCCTCCTGGAATGACCAGAGCATCATAACTGGAGGAATTCACTCCATCAAAAGTAGCAGTTAAAGCAAAAGTGTGGCCTGGTTTTTCACTGTAAGTCTGGTCACCCTCAAAGTCATGGATTGCAGTTGGGCAGCGATCACCAGACTTTTTCTCCGGACAAACCGCATCAACTTGACATCCCAAAGCTTGAAGGGACTGAAACGGGACTTTGACTTCATAGTCTTCCATATAATCCTGCAAATGTCAAAAACATCAGCCAACAGCCCCTGAGGCTCTGACATATGAAGTACAATCTAAAGCAAGATTGTAAGTAAAAATAATGAAAAACCATGGTTGAGTCAAGAAAGTAGAGTAACGTCGCTTACCCCACAAAGAAACAAGATTCTTTTATCTGCTCCAGTTATTTTACCGCCCAGAGCCTTGACAAAAAGCTGGATAAACTCAGGATGTCCCTCATAGGTAGCTGCAGTAATCAAACTACCATCAACGACACAGACATCAGGTGTTGTTGGTTCCACCCACTTGGCGCCTGCAGCGATAAGGGCAGGTCCAACAGTTGCATAAGCTGTGCAGCTACGACCATTAACTGTGTCAGCAGCTGCTAGTATCAACTGCCCGTGGCAAATAGAGGCTATGGGCTTTCCGGAGCTTGAAAACTGTTTAACCAAGTCAACAACAGATGCGTTCATGGAGAGGTACTCTGGAGCACGGCCTCCTGGTATAACCAATCCATCGTACTTGCTGAGGTCAACTTCATCAAATGTTGCATTGAGGGTGAAATTGTGACCTCGCGATTCAGAATAGGTCTGCAAGTGCTCTAAGAGAGATCTAATCAGACGACCAAGGCAAGATCATATCAAATTAAGACGAACTTTGACCAGTGAGTCAAAATATAGATTCTCCTTGGACTTGAAACAGTACATCTATAATCTAATTCGCAGCTCAGTTTTAAACGAAGATATCAATAGATCACATCGAGATCGAGAGAGGGAGAGACCTGGTGGCCACAGAAATCGTGAACGGCGGTGGGGCAAGTGTCACCAGCCTTCTTACCGGGGCAGACGGTATGGACGGAGACTCCGAAAGCTTGCAAAGCCTGGAACGGGACCATCACCTGAGAGAAGAAGGCGCATACATAACAAGCGAAAGTATATCTTAGAACAACAAAGTAAGAAATCTTAAGAAAGGGAAAAAATAGTAGAGGACCTCGTAGTCTTCCATGTAGTCCCCGCACAAGATCAGAACAGTTCTCGAGTTCGCCATTTTCAGCTAGATAGAGAGAGAAAGCGATTCTGCTTCAAATTTGGAGAGAGAGATGATGTTTCTGGAGAGATCTTGTTAACGGCGACGTTTAGGACGAGTGGATCGCACACACGTAGGGCGAAAATTACAATGGGCTTTAAAAAAAATCGTGAACGGCAGGATTCGAACCTGCGCGGGCAAAGCCCACATGATTTCTAGTCATGCCCGATAACCACTCCGGCACGTCCACTCTTGTGTCCAGTGATCACTATAATGTTTAATAGTTAGCAAAACGTATTAACCACTTCCACACTTGTAACCAGAACAGATGGCAAAACAAAACGAGAGGAAGCTACCCATTTGAATGAGTATTTAGAAAAACAAAATGTTTGCAATAACAGTTTGACTTTTTGCACTGTCACCAACAATTCACAAATTGCTCTTCATGTTTAAATTGAGATAGAACAGAAATCAATGAACACATCACTTGTCTACTTACCAAATAATGACGCAACCAGCGAAATAACCCGCTCCTCTAGCTCCTCCTTATAACGCTCCCTCTTAATCCTCTTGTTCAGCGGAATCTAAAGCATTTATACAGAGCTAAACAAAGTCAATATGCAAATATGCTTCAAAATCGACTCTTTCACATTACTTTGATGTATGCAAACATTTTCTAACGCAAGATACAGAATCTTAAACCACTAAGAGAGACGGTAAAGACTTGCCTTACCCATGAAAGCAGCAAACGCTGTCTTCAGTCCCATAACATCCACAAACCTCTCACACGCTGGTGGATAATTAGTCATGGCGAAGTCAAGAGCCCTAATCGCAGACCCGTAAGCGTACTTCTTCTGCTTCATGATAATAATCATCAGCTCAACACCTTCCGCATTCACAAACCTCTCCTTGTTCTCCAACGGCATCAAGAGGCAGCACAAGCAATCAAACAGATTCTCCAACATCTCTTCCTCGTCAGGAGTTTTGGGATCCTTGGACTTATACATCGCCACACCTTCGAGCACAGCGTCTACACCATTCATCTGCCCTAGACGTTTCTGATTCGCCGTGCTGTTTTGCAGCAGAATCGCCAGAATCTCAGACGCGTACTGCTTGATACCTTCGAAATCCCTCACTTTGATCTTCAGAAGAAGCCACCGCAGAAGCTTCGTCCGTTCGCACACCGTTTCAGCCACAGCAGGCTTCACCTCCACCAGATTCTCAATCACCGTCAAGGTTGCGTATATAGCCGTCGCCTCGTCCTGGTCCGCCTCAGATAACCGGTTCATGTTCTGAACCAAGAGCTCGAGCACATTGTTCTCGACCAGCGCGTCGACTAGCACACGCGCCGGGTCGTCGTTATCCTCCAAGGCATCTTCGTCTGTAAGATCCTGAAGCAGCTGAACGACGTCGTTGGCGATGTCTGCATTTTCGTGGGAGAGGAGGTTCACAATGGAGGGAATCGTGTTGGATGCAACGAGCTCCGGGTAAAGCTCCGGAGCTCCGGCGAGAATCTTGAGCTTTTGCAGCTCGTCGTGTAGGTCGACCTCAGAGTCTGCGAACTTCTCCGGATTCTCCACGTACTTGAGACGAGCGGCTATGTTGTCCCTGAGACGACGCTCGAAGGAGAGGACTAGCTTTTTCAGGGTTTTGAGATCAACGGCTTCGACTTGATGGTGTGAAGATTTCTCGAGCTCTTCGAGGAGAGAGAGATCGACAGCGTTGGGCTCGTAGCCGTCTGAGCCTCGATACGCCGGCGGAGAGTTGTTGCCGGCGTCGATTGCTTTCCGTTTTCTGCCGTGATTTGAGACTTCCATGGCTACTAACTCACTCTTCTTCTCAAACAAGATTTTTGATATATAAGAGGTGAAAATAATGCATAACCTTCAAACGGCACCGTTTTATTGATAATCGTTAGTGTAAAAAAGTTAATACCATCAGAACCCTCTGAGGGAACTGTTGGAACCTATAGTAAATAAGTTATTACCATCTGAGGTAACTGATGGAACTTGTAGACTGTAGTCTGATTTACTTATCATCAAGTTATAATCATATTGATATGCATGCATCTACACTCCCAGTGACAGTGTACATCTGAGGCATTGTTAAGTCATGACAAACAAACAAAAAAACATGGCAAGCTTTTGATTAGGTCCATGTGGATCCAGTCACCGGAATGATGGCAACCTTGAAACCTCAACCTCGACTGAGAAACCCGCGGATGGAACCAGCCGTTCCACGCTTTCTAGCCTGCAGATTCAAATATAAAAGTGTAAAGAAGAAATAGAGCTGAATGATGTCTAGATTTTGATTGATGCAGTGCAATGCAAGATGATGAAACCTTTTCATTGTTGAACAAGTCTTCTGCAACGGCTTCTCTCTGCTTCCTCTTCTTCTCTTCTTTCATAAAATCTGTCACTTCACCACCAGTATCGTACTCTCTGGCATATCCCCAGAACTAACCGGTTAAGTAAACAAAAGAGGAGAAAGAGAAACCCACTAGGAGCTAAAATGGAAGAGACTCAAGATTTTACTTGTATGGATCCTTGGCGAAAGGTATTAGACTACTGAAGCTGTTTCCTGATATAACATTCCCCTTACAAAACAAAAAAACTCATCATCTCGCGAACATAACATTTGTCCTCCAGAATCCAAAGGTTCTGTCTTACCTTTCTGAATCGCTTGAAGTCAACAACTCCTTCCACTTCTGTAGACCGAACATTTCTTATTGACCGCAAATCCCTAACAATGAGATGTTGAGTGTAGATAACCTCCGAGTTACCACACTCAGGCTCATCATTATGCTCCCTTCTTCGGATTGTCACATCACAACTGTAGACGTCTTTCATTTCGGTATCTGCCGATGATAAGTTTACGGTTTTACGCTCATTCGTTTCTTCCACTATCGTAACAGGACTCTCCTCCTCTATCACGACAACAGCAGCAGCAGCAGGCTTCTCTGGTGTTTCCGCCTTCTCAGTGGCATCGATCATATGAACTGACGATGTTGTTTCTTCTTCCTCTTCAACATCAGAGTCTGCTACCACTGTCTCATCCGTAGAGCATGATGATGAAATCACAACTACAAACAATGAAATAATGTTTCAAGATAAGAAGAGTTCCAGCGATTTATTATATAATCTAAAACAAAAAGCAAATATAATATTTGGCTTTGTGTGTGTGTACTCACCAGAAGGTGGTATCAATGAAGTCGAAGGTAGATTTCCAGACATAACAGCGCTTATTAAGTCCATTTCATTCACTCTAGATAACAGACTGAGATGTTTCAAACGGCCAAACTTGTCTCCTGAGCTTATTGGGATGACACATATCATCCTCTGATTAGTTTCTCCATACTGAGAATCCTGTAAAATTGATTGATTATGGTTTGTTAGGGCTAGCAAATGTGCCAAAGACAATAGAAAACACACAAACCTGACTCATGGAGCTGATCTCTGCTATGGCAACAGTCTCTGCGCCACATACTTTGAGTAAAGATGAGAAGCTGCTACCAAATCTGTACTGCATAAGGAAAAAAAAAAAAGAGAGGCAAATATAAAGAAACAAAGAGCGAAAGAATAGGTAATTGCATTCTCATCAATATGACTATTTTTTTAGACAAATAAGAGATTATACGGTTTCTGTTGGTTCCAACACAAAGGTAAATCCTTGTAGACATTTTTCACGGACGTTTGGTTCCATTACATCCACCAAAGCTGCTTCTTCCACCATCACTGATGGTCTGTACCTGAATTACAAAATTAACATGTCAGTCAGTAAGTAACTGGAGAGTTTGTTCTGTAACTAAAGAAAAGCATTAAGAAAGTAAGTACTCACTGACTGTTTCCAGGAAATTCACTGCGGATACTTTTTTCTGCAAGAAGCTAGAAAAAAAGAACATTGAAGTTATAAAACAAACCAACAAACGAGGGGGTGAGGGTGACAACAGTATTGTGTGACATACCTTAATCCAATCAGTCAAAATAATGGGTTTTTGGGCTAAAACAGCATTGAGAAGAGCTTCATTCACTTGCATACGCGGCTCAACAAGAACATGTGTGCACTCATCACTCAAGGTAGGTGCAATACGAGCACCTAAATAAAATATCAAACAACATTATTTTCAGGCAAATGTGGAAACAAGTTTTACTAGCATGCATAATAATGCTTGTTGGTCACTAACCGATTGATGAAACAGCATCTTGTACCGAACGATCCACCTTAAAGGAAGGGCAGAAGTAAAACACGAGCGGAATCAAAGACAACCTGCATTGATTTTTATTTTGAAATGAAACAGATTAAAGCCATAGTTTACAAGATGAGATTGAGTAGCTAATGATTACCTGTAAGTAGCTGCACCAGTACCAAAGGTGATAACAACATCTCCATCGTTGAGAATTCTCTCCTTGTTAGGTAGCTCATGGACTTTGTCTTTTGTGCCCCCCGAGTCATCAGTTTTGATAAAGGTGCCATACTTTGAACAATCTTTGAGACAGATAACAAATGAGGAGGTGGTATCAGGAGGAGATCCTTTTTTATTTCTGCGAGAGGTTGAAAGAGGAGGAGTTGCATCGAATGTTAACTCAGCGTGGATCCTAGACACTCCCTTATCCTTGTTGATTATTATGTCACATCCTACACAATAAAAATGGACAGACACAGAATTTATCAACAGAGGAACAAGGAAGAAGAGGAATTAAAGTAAGTAAGATTACCTTTTCGACCAATCTTGTAAGTCCCTTTTGAAAATATATAGTATTTATCTTCACCTGATACAACCAATCTATGGGTATTCAAAACTACAGATTTTTCGTAATAGCGAAAGATTTCACACTCTAAAATAAAAATAAAATAAAAAATACTGTGAGAGGAAAAGAGAAAGGTAACCTGAGAGAGGATCAACGGGAAAGAGACCCCAAACCATTGATTGATTGATTCGCTCCTCAACAAATTGTTCGTGTTCGATTTTCTTCTTTCCCCTCAGAAACTATGGGGAGTGTGTAATATTTTTACTGGGTTTTAAGTAAACGGTTAACGACAGAATAAATAATCAAAGGAGACCGGTTATGTATCTAAACCAGTTACAATCAAAACGTACGTAGGTTTTGAAACTAAACCGATGATAAGTTTACGCTTTTGAACTCACTCAAGTTCATAGTTTCTTCCACTATTATTGCAACAGGACTCTCCTCTATCACGACAGCAGCAGGCAGGCTTCTCTGGTGTTTCAGTGGCATTGATGATCATATGAACTGACGATGTTGTTTCTTCTTCCTCTTCGACATCAGAGTCTGCTACCAATGAATTTTTTCAAGACGAAAAGCAAATATATATTTGGCTTTGTGTGTGTATTCACCAGAAGGTGGTATCAACGAAGTCGAAGGTAAGTTTCCAGACAAGATAGCGCCCATTTTGTTCACTCTAGATAACAGACTGAGAATCCTCCAAGGTTGATTATGGTTTGTTAGGGCCTATTTACAATGTGCCACAGACAATAATATAAAAGCACAAACCTGACTCATGGAGCTGATCTCTGCTATGAGAACAGTCTCTGCGCAACATAGTTTGAGTAAAGATTGGAAGCTGCTACCAAAACTGTACTGCACAAGGAAAGAAAAAGGCAAATTTGAAAATATTTACTAAATGATATAACTAAAATATTTCATAGTTTTAAAAATAATTTGCTTGTGTATTAAACCATTAAGATACAAGTTTTGAGATTTTTTTTGTTTCATAAAAATAGAAGTTTGTAGTTTCTAATACAACTTTTGTACTTGTTTATCCATATTACCCTTATTAACTATTAAAAACAATTAAATAATATTATTTATTTTGTAATTCTAAAAGGAAACAAAAGTTATTTTTGGTATTATAAAAATATTTTTAAACTGTGTGAAATATCTAAAACTTTCATCTTAATCGAATGGAAGGAGTATATTTTATGTTCAATAATGTATATCATATATATAAATTTGAAATTTCATTTGATAGAAATTCGTATAATATATATTAGAAAATATTTTTGAATTTTAAATATTAATAAATACAAAAGTATGACTTAATATCTCATCTAAATACTCATTTTATTTATGTATTTATGTAGAAAGTCTTTTTATACGTTAACATAGATGTAAAGATATATGGATGAACTTTTTATCTGATATCCGAATTTGTATCTGAATCCGACCCTAAAAATCCGAACTGAAATCCGAATCAAATAGCAAAATATTCAAACGGGTATTGAATTAGGAGAAATTGTATATCCGAACTTGAACAGTAATACCCGAACCTGAATAGATATCCAAAAATAACTAAACTTATGAATATTTTACTTTATATTTCTAGTTTACTTCTCTAATTTTATTTAAAATATTTTTATTAATGTTACTTATATTTTAAACTCATATAATATACATATAATTACAAACATTAAAATACAATAAATAAACTTTCATTAGAAATGATGAGAGGTGAGGATTATTTTCAAAATAAATTCCAATTTTCCGACAATGCACGGTGATAGCAGGGCCCATATAAATTATTAATTTTCGCGAAAGTAAAGTCATTTGACGGGTCAACGACGTTAGACACTTGTCGTACTCTAATTGGGCCTTTTTTCCTGACAATCAAAGCCCATCGCTTTCCTTCCTTTTTTCCCCCTTATTTCTTCTCACAGTCCTCATTTTGCGTCTCAAGACTTCGAAATCGACAACCCCTAATTCCAAAAACTCCCAACTTTCTCTCGGTAAGCTCCTCCAGATCTGACCTCGCTTTGCTCTTACTTCGACGTATAGTTTCCTCTGTTGATGTTATCATTTCGTTTTGTGGACTTGGAACTTCGTATGCTATGTTCGCTGTTATTTCTAGATCTGAGCTTATTCACGATCGGTTCGTGTGTTTCCTTCGCCGGATCTTGTTTATGAGTATCTCTTTTGACTTCTAGTGTTAGATTTGTTTGCATTGATGAATGATCTGTACGATTAGCTATAGCTACAGTGATGTTCATGAAGAGTTTTGAAAACTATGATTTTTTTTCGAAAAACAGAATCTCAGTGTGATACCAAAACGATGTCGTCTCCTCGGGAAGAGAACGTGTACTTAGCGAAGCTAGCCGAGCAAGCGGAGCGCTACGAGGAGATGGTCGAGTTCATGGAGAAAGTCGCCAAAACCGTCGTCGTCTCCGAGGAGCTCACCGTCGAAGAGAGGAACCTCTTGTCCGTGGCTTACAAGAACGTGATCGGTGCGAGGAGAGCTTCGTGGAGGATCATCTCATCCATCGAGCAGAAGGAAGAGAGCAGAGGGAACGAGGATCACGTGTCGATAATCAAGGACTACAGAGGGAAGATCGAGACGGAGCTCAGCAAGATCTGCGACGGGATTTTGAACCTTGTTGATTCTCACCTTGTACCCGCGGCGTCTTTGGCAGAGTCTAAAGTGTTTTACCTGAAGATGAAGGGGGATTACCATAGGTACCTTGCTGAGTTTAAGACTGGTGCTGAGAGGAAGGATGCTGCTGAGAACACTCTCGTCGCTTACAAGTCGGCTCAGGTAAAAAAATAGTCTTTAAAAAAAAAAAGTTAATTAAGACTAGTAGTAGATGAGATTATCACGCTTGATGTTTTGTTTCAGGATATTGCACTTGCTGATTTACCTCCTACTCATCCGATTAGATTGGGACTTGCTCTTAACTTCTCTGTCTTCTACTATGAGATTCTTAACTCTCCTGATCGTGCTTGCAATCTCGCCAAACAGGTTTTGTGTTTTGCCTTATGGGTATACTTTTAGACAAGGTTTATGACATATTCACTCAATTGTTTTGTTTTTTTTTCACAGGCTTTTGATGAAGCAATCTCTGAGCTGGACACATTAGGAGAAGAATCATACAAGGACAGCACGCTGATCATGCAACTTCTCCGTGACAATCTGACCCTCTGGACTTCTGACATCAATGTATACCCTCCCTAACTTCTATCCTTTTAACTCCTATCTAAGCATCCCTACTTGTGTTTAGGAAGTCTTTTTTTTTTGTGTGTGTGTTTAGGAAGTTCATGTACTGGTTTCAATTAAATATTGTTGCTCATTTTCAGGATGAGGTGGTTGGTGATGAGATCAAGGAGGCGTCAAAGGACGAGCCTGAAGAAGGGAAACAAGCTTAGACGTTGAAGTAACCAAAGCGAGAGCGAGACATTACTACGTATGGATTTGGCTATAGTTTCTTAAAAACATATGATATGGGGTTTGTTTGTAGAAGCAGAGAGAAGATCATCATTTGATTTTCTCCTTTGCAAACTCTGTTTGGTCTTGTTGTTTTTTCTTCTAGTGTTTTGAGTCTTTGGTTTTACTTCGTTGCTTGTTATTATTTTCTTCGGAAGTGAAGAAACTAAACCTCTTTAGAGCTTAGGTGAAGTAAGCAAACCTGGAAACAAGTGGTGTCCACAAGACCAGAGAACCAAACATTTAGGCAAGTGTCTACCTCTGCAAGCATTTACCACAACAAATATGAAACTCAAAGAGAACGTTTTAATGTAACTGAAACAGAGTATAGGAGAGAAACAGAGTTGCTGTTAAAAACTAATTTATAAGGCCCATTGATTATAAGAGCTTATTTACGGCCCATTCAGGGACCCATGGGCATATAGAAACCCTTAATATTTATTAAGCGTTTGCTTCCACCAGATTTGTGTCGCCTCTTGAACACGAAGCTCTCTCTGAAAGCAAGCCGTAAACCTTTCCACCACCACCACCACCACCTAGAAGGGTTCTTCGTCGTGATTATCTGGTAACGCTTCATTCTATTATTCTGCGAGTTCGTGGTGGATGGGTCTGCTTTTTGGATTCTCACTCGTTTGGAGAAAGATGTTACCTTTAGTGAGAGCTGTAATCCATTTAGGTTTTGGCTAGGGTTACAAGTAGAGTGATCTGCTTATCTTTTGTAATCGATTGAGAAATGAAGCTCATTGTCACTAGTGAGCTAAGAAAACTTACCTTTAGGGTTGTGAGCTGTTTGTTTCTTTTGCTTTTTATAGCTATCAATCAAAGTGTTGATTGGATTATTTGATCCTGTGTTCTGTTTTAGAATCTGCCAAGATGTTCTCTGCTCAGAACAAGATCCACAAGGATAAGGGTGTCGCACCAACAGATTTCGAACAGGAAGTTGCTCAGGTTCTCTCTTCATTCTTAATCTTGTGAATAATGTGTTTTTTTTCTTCTTGGTTTGCTTATTAGTTTACTTATTCGCAGGCTTTCTTTGATTTGGAGAACACCAACCAGGAGTTGAAAAGTGACTTGAAAGATCTCTACATTAACCAAGCTGTGTAAGTGTTTATTTGTAGAGGCTGCTATGATCTTATTAACTTTGGTTGAATGATCTCTTTTTTCTTTTGTGCAGTCAGATGGATGTTTCTGGCAACCGCAAGGCTATTGTGATCTACGTTCCATTTAGATTGAGGAAAGCTTTCCGCAAGATTCATCCTCGTCTTGTCAGAGAGCTCGAGAAGAAGTTCAGTGGCAAAGATGTTATCTTTGTTGCCACCAGAAGAATCATGCGTCCACCCAAGAAAGGCTCAGCTGTTCAGAGACCACGCAACAGGACTCTCACTTCCGTCCATGAAGCCATGCTTGAGGATGTCGCTTACCCCGCTGAGATTGTTGGAAAGCGAACCAGATACCGTGTTGATGGCACCAAGATCATGAAGGTTCTTACACATTTTGCTTGTCTTTCATTGTGTTAAGCTCTTATTTAACATGTTTCTTTTTTTTTTGGCAGGTGTATTTGGAGCCTAAGGAGAGGAACAACACTGAGTACAAGCTTGAGACAATGGTCGGTGTGTACAGGAAACTTACAGGGAGAGATGTAGTTTTCGAGTACCCAGTCACAGAAGCTTGAAGAGATTAATGTTTGCTTCATTCTTTGTCTATTAGATAGCCTTTGATTTTGTTTTGTTTCCGAGTACAAGTTACTTCTGTCTGCCTTAAATTTCTGTTTAACAAGACCTCTCTTCTGTTCTTTGAGTAATAAAAGTTCAGAATCATTATTATCTCAAAAAATTTCACAACGAATTGAATTTATGGTCACATGAGTGCATTGACAAAGTTTGTATAATAATACAATACAATAACTGAGGAAAAGCTTCACTGATAACAACAGTAGCTTGTGTGTAGTTCAACTATGGAGAATCCAAAAACCTACTGTTAATTCCTGCTCTGTACAGCTTCAAGTCAGATGAAGACTTTAAGTGAATCTCAGTATCTGCAGGCACAAACAGAACATCTCCCATCGAAACCTCATCTGCTGAAGCGTCTGTAGACATTCTTCCTTCACCTTGGAGTACAAGCAGAAGGGAAGGGCCTGGAACAGAGGGAAACACCGTTGAGGCTCCACAGGGAAGATCACAGAGATCAACTTCAAACTCCTCGAAAGGCGGTAGGTATCTTGTGATGTATGGTCGAATCCTAGTTCCCTTAAGGATTTCAGGAAAGCCCTGAAAACTCAGAAATGAGAACTCAGTTACTCCGCTGCAAAACCATGAGTTTGGTTTTTAAGTTAAAGAGGTTTACCAGTTTATAAGAGAGCATGGAACAAAGTGTTTGAATATCCAGAGGCTTGGAAGTGAGGCCAGCTCGTACTACGTTGTCTGAAGTGGCCATGACCTCAATGCACTCACCGAATAAGTATGCATGGGGCTCGTTTGCACCAAGGTATAAGGCTTCACCAGGATTGAGCTTCACATAGTTGAAGAAGAATGCAGAGATGACCCCAATATCATCTGGATACTGCTTCTCTAGCTTCAAAACAAGCCGTTCCTTGTCTGTCAGATGGCGTTCCTGCATAAATCGCACGGGAAGGATTTAGCCACAAACGTAGACGGTAATAGGTAAGTTAGATGGTTGACCTGACTCTCCATATGCAGACGGTGTTTTAGTTTGGATACGATTTGCTTTGTTGTGTCGGGACCAGCAGACATTAGCAAGGTAAAGATTGTTCGGACAGCAGATTTCACTTTCTCCTCATCATGTTCACTGATGCAGAAGACTTGGTTTGCCTCGTCACTCCCAACAAGTTCTTCTATCTCCGGAATAGCACGAA
Source organism: Sinapis alba (assembly GCA_012274485.2). Taxonomy (NCBI): domain Eukaryota; kingdom Viridiplantae; phylum Streptophyta; class Magnoliopsida; order Brassicales; family Brassicaceae; genus Sinapis; species Sinapis alba. The sequence continues at coordinate 23,675 of MU106774.1, read as the reverse complement.
TGACACTCTTAAGCTCCTGCAATATTTTCACAAAGAACAAATTTAAATCCTTTAATTATGAAAATAAGCTACCAATCCTAGAGTTTTGGAAACTGCAACAAGAATGATGCGCAACACAGTTAACGAACCGAAAGATTTCTCCATAAAATCTAATCTCGAACCTTACTATCAACTCATGTAATCAATTCTTATCATGAAAATTCGAAGGACACACCAAATAACATGTGACATTGGGAACTAACTGGGGCCATTGCAAAAGTTTATGACTCACATTAAAAACAAAAACTTTGAAAACGATACAACCAGTGATAACATAGAAATGATGGATGATACCTGAAGAGGTATAAACCCACAAAGAGCCTCGAACTGGGTATAGGCCAGTGCCATCTCAGGTTTGTGATTGTCGTCTTTATAAAGATTGGGATGAGCTTTATGCAATTTCTTTGCCAAATTCTTATCTGGATGTGACTGAATCGACAAGGCCCTTCCCACCGACAACACCTAAAATAAGATTTTCAAACTCACATTCCTTCAACTCATAACAACAATAACAGATTCAACTCAAAGCAGAGATCTTTCAACAATGTACCTTGAAGAGAAACGGGAGATCGCAACCCCATTTCTCCAAAACCCTATCTCCGAGAGACTCAGGGTTTTCAGCAATCCACGATCTAAGGGTGACGCCATTGGACCCATCAGCGTCCTCCAAGTAACTCGGACCGGACTCGTGAGTGCCCATCCAAAGCTCCGCGTAAGGACGGGTCGAATCGATCTGGCGATCGGAATTCGCCGTGTAGACTCTGTAAACGAGTGAATCCGACCCGATTTTGCCCCAAGCGTAATCCTTTACGGAGCATCTCAATCGGCGAAGCCGTCGTCGATCCGCTTCACAGCCGCCATTTGCCTTGAAAACAGTAGCGATCTCCATCACGAATCGGAATCCGATAGTCTATTCACAAGTATAAGCTAAAGCGCCAATGGCCATAGAAGAAGAAGACTCAAAGATTTATTATTTGCGCGTTCCTGAATCGTGGATTTTTAAAAAATTTATAAACAGAGGAAGGTATGATTGCGAATTTAAAAGTATGGGGTCCAAAAGGGGAATTAAATAGAAATGTGGGGGTGAGATGGTTAACTTGAGAAGGTGGAAAAGTGACAGATGTTTATAGAAATCACGTGTTTTGCCGACGGATTGAACGTCGTCCGTGGTTTGTGGGCCGGTTGCTAGCTGTCCACGTGGACTGCACGATGACTCACTCTCACGTTTTGTAAGTCATGTAATAAACCGACAAAATATTACCGAAATAATTTTATAAATTTGACGATAATTCCAAATTATGTCTTTATATATCAATAGAATTAGACAAAATATAATCATCAACAAGGGGAAAAATCTAAGCCGATACGTTATCTCTCTTTAATTTATTAAAAAGCTTTTATTTAAACCAATATTATATACATTGTAAAGAAGAGTTTCACCAGCAAAAAAAAAAAAAAAAATCACATAGATTTCAATCTTCGTATGACAACTAGCTAATATAATTTTATTTTTTTCAAATCGTATATTCTATGCTTTGTAGCTTTAAAGTTAAAAAAAAAAAAAATTGAAGGAGAAGTATGTTTTTGATAATTGATCGAGTGGTACAGCACAATTCTTTTTTGGTTGCATTGAAACGATTTGGGCTTTATCCATTAATTATAGCCCATTAATACGGTTCCAGGCCTTTTAATTCGTTCGGACCGCACGTGTGGGTTTGCGAACTCAATATAGAAGTAAAGATATTTCGATAAAATCTAAAGTGGGCCAACACATTACAGCGCAACTGAGTGTGAAAGGTTTTTAGGCATGCATTAGTTCAATTGACTTGTTCCACTTCAGGACAAGTACCAAAAGAAAAAAACCACTCCGGCGAATATTCTCTCGTTTTCCGCCACCGAACATCGGCGTGGATCGTCAGTTTATCGTACGGAGGATTAAAATGGCGGTGGAGAGTGCGTATCTGATGCAGTTTGTGGAGGAAACCTCGTTTTACAATCGCATTGTTCTGAGTCACCTCTTGCCGTCGAATCTATGGGATCCATTACCGCACTTTCTCCAGACATGGCTTCGGAACTACCTCGCCGGAACGCTACTGTACTTCATCTCAGGCTTTCTCTGGTGCTTCTACATCTATTACCTCAAACTTAACGTTTATCTCCCCAGAGGTGATTTAAAAAAAAAAACTTGTTGAATTAGTTTCCTGTGGTGATCTCGATCTTGAAGTTTAGTGATCGGTTCGATGCTGCCATGGTCTGATTGGTTCTTGTCAATTTTTCAGAAAAAAAAAGGAAGGAAAGTTTTTTTTTTTTTTCTCGTACTGTACTTTTTAGTTGGACTCTAGCATCTGAGATGATGAATGTCATGTTATCATAATAACTATGATTTTGACTTTACATGGGTTTGGTTTGGTATTTCAAATTCTTAGTCATGAAACCAACCTCAATTAGCTGATTTTCAGTTTGTCTTTTGTCTGAACATTTTTTTTTTTGAACTCATTTGTCAACTGATGAACTATATGATAGATCGGAGACTCTTTAGCTTTGTGCTTGCGTTATATACGTTTGCTTGGTTACATTGGTAGTTGCAGAATGATTGTCTACGTTGAATCTTGACTTCATTCGATATTATGCATGTGTTTTGCTTGTTCTTTGAAACAATATAGCAGAGTTTCTGTAAGAAAATTGGTAGAAGTATAGTGCTTTGTCTTAGTTTGAAATCATTTTTTTTGTGTTAATAATCTACTTTGTCATCAGATGCAATTCCTACAAGAAAGGCTATGCTTTTGCAAATATATGTAGCAATGAAGGCGATGCCTTGGTACACTCTTCTTCCAACTGTCTCCGAGTACATGATTGAAAGTGGTTGGACCAAATGTTACTCTAGAATAGGCGAAGTAAGCTGGTTCCTCTATTTTGTGTCCATCGCTGTCTATCTTGTTTTAGTAGAGTTTGGTATTTATTGGATGCACAGAGAGCTTCATGACATTAAGCCTCTATATAAGTATCTCCATGCCACCCATCATATCTACAACAAGCAGAACACACTTTCTCCCTTTGCCGGTAAGTACGTTATGCTTTAGTCATGTCAAAGATTGGTAACATTCATCAGCACGTTTTGGGTTTTGTTCAGGGCTTGCGTTTCATCCACTAGACGGGATACTTCAGGCAGTACCACATGTGATAGCTCTGTTTATAGTGCCAATTCATTTCACAACTCATATTGGTCTCTTGTTCATGGAAGCGATATGGACAGCGAACATACATGACTGCATCCACGGTAACATTTGGCCTGTGATGGGTGCAGGGTACCATACAATACACCACACCACATACAAGCATAACTATGGTCATTACACCATATGGATGGATTGGATGTTTGGCTCTCTTAGAGACCCTCTCTTACAAGAAGATGACAACAAAGCAGAGTGAGAATGAATGCTCATTTGTCTTTGTCGTTTGTGTTTTGCTTCCTTGTTCAAAGTTTCAACCTTGTTATGTGTCTCTGTCAAACTGTTTCCAAGTTATTTTTGTTTTAGAGACATTGACTGCAAATTTGCTGTCTAGTTTACATTCAGAGGCAGCTCTTCATTCTTTACACACTTGTAAGGAAGGTTAGGTGAGGTTGCTGAACATGTAAGAAAGATATTTTTGTTCAAATCCCAAAACAAGTAAAGCAACAAAGAGAGAATAAAGGTAAAATAGTGAAAAATTCAAAAATTTAAAGGCCTAAAATTGACATAATTGGAACCTAATCAAAAACCATATGACATTGTAATCATCATCAATGCATCAAAACGCGTACCTTCTCTCACTCTCTCTCAGTGATTTATCAGCCATGGAGCTATAGTTAGTGAGGGAATACACGTTTTTTAACTAACTCAAGTTTTCTTCCTAAGCATCAAAACAAAACCCATAAGGCGAATCGATCAGCGTCAGGTAAAAACTCCTGCTTTCTTACACATGACAAACAGAGTCCTGGTAAATTTCATTCTTTAGTTTCAGTTTTAAAAAAATCTTCATTTGCATATCCATGGAGGAATAAAGGTCGTTCCTTTCACATGTGTTTTTTGTTTGTTTATTGTGTAGACATACAACAAAACATTAATGTATTAGCCAATGCTCCCACTTGTGTAGATTAGACTGTCCCCACAGAGTGGCTGTGTATCGCTCCTTCAGTTACTGTGTGATGGTTGAATTGGGTTTTTCATCTACTACTTAAAGAATTAAGATGGTGTTTCCTGTCAGTTTCTGTCTTCTTCCTCTCTTGTCTTCTTGTTTTTGCTCGCCAGCTAGATCTTCTCTCTTTATTGTTGTTCCTCTTCTTCTTCAGCTAACTTACTTTCCGTGGCTTTTTAACTGCTACGATGCCTTTTCCTCGTTTTCTGAATTTTGGGGGGCTTTTTCAGGTTTGTTGTTTCTTGCCAATGATTTTTGGGAAAGGTTTTAAATTGGTGGGTTTCTGCTGGAGTATCTCACTTCAAATTGATGCCTTCCTTCAATTGTTAAATGTTTTTCACTCTGTGTTTTTGTTTTTGGTTTCTATCCAAATTATTAGGTGAAGTTAGCCTTTCTTTTGTCGAATCTCATTATAGGTTTGCAATAGTATCAAGTCAATGACTTGTGGTTCTGTGTTTAGAGTTCTTTCCGATAAGTGATATATCCTTTGGTGGGTTTCTTGTAGGTAAACTTGAGTTTCCAGCTTGAACATTGGAATGGTTATTGTATTAGGTGGTTTAACGTAGAATAATGACTTTTTCAGATCACAAGAAAACCAATTAGTTATTATACTGATTTAGCTTACAGCAGATTGAGCTATCCCCATCTCACCTGATTATCTGATTTTGTATGATAATATATAACTGACTCTCCAACCAAGCATTATCAAGTAGATATTTTGGTTTCAGTTGAGTCAAAGTGCACACTGTCAGAAAAGTTTAGATATGTTTCTTGTCTTAAAAACCTTGTTTCTTGAATATTTGGGGTGGTTTTTCCCTTCAAAACTTGTTACCCGGAAGAGTTTGTGATTCTTGGGATGATATTAGGCTGTCACAAACCGGGGACCCCAGGTTTCAGGAACTGCTGATAATTGGGTCTCACCATCTGACATTCCACTCATAGAACCTTATAGTAAAGAGGTACCTGTAATTGTATATGCTCTTTTCACCAACGACTTGTGTTCTAGTCCACGTCAAAACGTCCTTGTTGATGAATTTTAATTAAGGAAAACACTTCTTTAACGCAGCTCAGCTGTGGTAGATCGCTTGATTTTATGCTACAAGTAGATTTTCTATCGAGTCCATTTTGCTATTTTCACACACTACTTGTATCTTTCTTGCTTAGATTGTTTGTTTCTCCATCTCTATGACCACTTGAAAATGTATAGAGAAAAGAGGAAGATCATTTGATTAATTGTCATAATCTATGTCTCTGAGCAGCACAAGATGAGAGAAGCACAGCTAGGCGCTCACACGGTGAGGTCCCATGGAATGACACTTGCAAGGACTCACATGCATGACTGGATCATACTCGTACTACTCGTTATCCTCGAGTGCATACTCCTTATCATCCACCCGTTTTATCGCTTTGTCGGGAAAGATATGATGACTGATCTAAGTTACCCTCTAAAGAGTAACACCGTACCAATCTGGTCTGTCCCGGTAAGTAAAGCTTCCATGAGCTCAAGTTTTGACATTGTCTGCAGACATTTTTTCACATTACAAAAAAAACATTCCGTTCTTCTAAATCACAGGTCTATGCAATGTTGTTGCCATTGGTAATCTTCATCGCTATCTACTTCCGTAGAAGAGATGTATACGATCTTCATCATGCGGTGCTAGGTCATAATTTCTATAAAAAAAGACTGATATATTCATCAAAATGTATATAATAAGTTGGTCTTTTCGGATGATGCAGGTCTGTTATACTCTGTTCTGGTGACTGCAGTGCTTACAGATTCAATAAAGAATGCAGTTGGTAGACCACGCCCTGACTTCTTCTGGCGTTGTTTTCCCGATGGCAAAGCTGTAAGTATCCATCCTCATGAGTTTTTTTTTGTACTATTCATGTTCTGTCTCTTGAGTTCTGTTTTTTTTACTTTTCAGGTTTATGATAGTCTCGGAGATGTTATATGCCATGGTGATAAAAGTGTCATAAGGGAAGGGCACAAAAGCTTCCCAAGCGGACACACTTCATGTAAGACACAAACCCTTCTCGAGCATTAATACATAAATAGAAAGAAGCAAAAGAGTAAATAGCAGGTTTGTTTTTGGCTTTTGTAGGGTCTTTTGCGGGTCTAGGATTCTTGTCGCTGTACTTATCAGGGAAGATTCAAGCATTTGATGGTAAAGGGCACGTTGCAAAGCTATGCATAGTCATACTCCCTTTGCTAGTTGCAGCTCTTGTCGGTATATCCCGTGTAGATGACTATTGGCATCACTGGCAAGACGTTTTTGCAGGAGGCTTGCTAGGTTTTGCATTTTTTTTTCACTCTCTACTCAAAACAAGGATCAATACGTGTTTTCCCTTTAAACATCATGCAGACTTATATACCATCTTCTACAGGTCTTGTGGTCTCTACGTTCTGTTATCTTCAATTCTTTCCTCCACCATATCACACCGAAGGTCAACAAAAAGAACCGCTGATTCCATTTACACGAAGCTGAGTATATTTGGTTGTGAATTGTTCATGAAAGTTTTTGCTATATTTTTGAGCAGCTTGGGGGCCATATGCTTACTTCCAAGTGTTGGAGGCGGCACGAGCACAAGCGCAAGCAGCAGAGAATGGAGCGGCTCAGGGAGGTAACGTTGAAGAGGAGGAGGACGGTGGGTTTATGGGTTTGCATCTGGTGGATAATCCGAGTATGGTGAGAGAAGAAGATGTAGAAGCTGGTAGAGTGCCTAGAGGCTGAGAAAGAAGAAACACTGAAGCTGGTTTGGTCGTTGCTTAGGACACTTTCTCTTCTTCTGTTAGATTATTGGTTTGGTTTGGTTTGGTTTGGTTTGACCCGGTTTATTAGTTAAAGTTTATTGCTTTTAACTTGTTCAGTTTGGATTAATCCAACCATAATTAAGCCGGTATAGTAAATGATAATGATATATATATACGAGTTGACAAAAAAAACAAAATATTAGGTCGGTTTAATTTGACTCAAAATGATTTTATTATCTCATGAATCTTTTAACCGGGATTCTTAGCTTCGGATAAGAGATGGTTTTTAATTTTTCGTAGTAATGATGCCCTGATAAACCAAAGACTGAAATTGGATTGGGTCTTAGTCAATGTTCAAAACTCATATTCAAAACGACCAGTAATTTATGTAAGTAACTTATAAAAAAAAGATTTCATCGAATGCGTATTAAATAATCTCTAGTTACATACTGCAAATGTTATTTTCTTTTGAGAAAAATCCATGCAAGTTTTGTAACGTTTGATTTTCAGTTTATCGGCATGTATATATTGAACTTATCGTGGCAGGTAAACATGAATAAGCCATCTTTCTCAATCAAGCCGATTTGTTTGTTTATAAACTGCATGCGTTACAAAACTTTATTTATGCCAGAAACGATCAGGTTAAGAGTATCTAAACCCAATCACAATCCATGTGATATTTTTGTTTATTCTAACAATAAATTATTGTCTTTGCATTTAAATAGTATACGTATTTGTATATGACTAATTATTTTATACCAAATAAAACATTTAAACGTGAATGCAAACGGAAATAATGATATTTTACGTTTTGGATTTGTTTTTATCTTTGCATTACTATTTCTATTTAGTGTCTTATACTAGTAGAAAATTACATTGCTTTTAATTATAGTCATCGATTCAACGGAAAATGCTCTAACTAATCTTTATTTAACTTAAGAATTAATGCATTAACATTTTTTTATTTTGAAAAGTGCAAGAAATCTCATATAATTAATGTTAATTTTATGTGATGTATCTATATTATTAAAACTGAAGTACCTTTTGGTACTGTTTGGAAACAGAGATAGCAGAATAAATAAGAATTGTTTGGAAACAGGGATAACAGAATAAATAAGAATTGTTTGGAAATGTGGATAGCAGATTAAATACTTTCTTTTATTTACACATTTAGTCATTACATTTCTTTCTTATTTATAAATTATGCCATTTCATTTAAAACCAAATATCTAAACTAAATATCCAAATATCCAAATTAATTATTATTGATAATTTGAGAATATCAATTACAATATATTATATATTATATAAAACAATTTTAAATATAGTATTATCTTATTTAGTTTATTCAAACATAAAAAATTTGAGAATTCAATTTTCAAGAAAACAAAATATTATAAAATTAATAATAATTCATAGAAAGCTAATGCAAAAAATAAAAAATTTAGTATGTTGTTTCATTTTAAAATAAATTAACAAAAAACAATAGGTTAATATATAAATAGTACAATTACATTAAATTGCATCAAGTTATAAAATTTTAATATAACGTTATGTACAAATAAAAAAGTTATTATCAAACATCTATACTATAAAATAATATATTTTACTATGTATGTAAACTACAAAACTTAAAAAAATACAAGTTACGTTAAACATAAGTTAAATCAATCACTCGCGCGAGGGCGCGGGTCAAGTTCTAGTGTAAATTATTATACTTATAAACTGCTTATCGGAATTCCGATTACCAACAAAAGAAATTGTCGGTTACGGTTAATTATTTAGACAACCATTTTTTTCTGAACAACCATTATTTAGACAGGCAACATTCATAGTTTTTTGATTAAAAAAGACTCGTGATATGTCACATTGTTGTATATTATTAAGCAAATTATTAGTGACATAATTGTCATTATTATTAGATAATAATACTTACATTATATTAAAGGATGCCATGTTTAACACTCCATCTTTTGTCAACTCTATATTAATTTATAAGACAGTCTCTGGCCTCTCCTCCAAAACGCTCACATGCAAAGAAAAAGAGAGGAGAGATCTAGAGAGAGAGAGAGAGATATGACGATGACTTGGCCCATGAACTCGATGATGACGGTGGCAATGAGTCAATATCCGGTGGTGGCGGTATCTTCTTCCCCGTCACTTCTCTTGAGATCTAGTTTCCCTCGTCGTCTTCAAGTTTCTTGCGTTGCCACAAACCCTAGGTAAGTTTTTGTTTCCATATCTTCAATATTTCCTTAATGATTAATCTCGTGGTATATGTTTGACTCATTGAATTTTTTTTTTTAATGGGATGAAAGTTGCTAAGCAATTCAATGAACGGTATTTATATATTGTCTAATTTGGCTAGCTCAAACAAATTTTCGACAATTCATGTAATATTTAAAACCAATATAAAGTTATAAATATTTAAATAATCTCAAAATAAGCTGTTCAATAAGCCCTCTTTACATGTATTATTAATCTTACCGAGAAATCGCATGCATGTAGTTTGGTGAAGTCATTTGTATACCGAGAAATCGCATGCATGCAGTTTAGTAAGTAGGCATTGTAGTTTTTACTGATTGGATATTAAATGCTTGCAAACAAAATATAAAAATGTTGTAACGATGAAAATGTTATAGAAAAACAAGTGAACAAACACACGAGAAGATGTTTCGACCCATCAAAGAAGTTCCAAACCAAATAACCCACACGATAACACAAGAGAAGCTTGAGATCTTCAAATCAATGGAGAATTGGGCACAAGAAAACTTACTATCATACCTCAAACCCGTCGAAACTTCATGGCAACCACAAGACCTTTTGCCTCAAACCAATGACGAAGACCGATTCTACGAGCAAGTGAAAGAGCTAAGAGATCGAACAAGAGAGATACCCGACGATTACTTTGTAGTTCTTGTCGGAGATATGATCACCGAAGAAGCATTACCAACTTATCAAACGACTTTGAATACACTCGACGGTGTCAAGGATGAGACCGGAGGGAGTTTAACGCCGTGGGCGGTTTGGGTTAGAGCGTGGACGGCAGAGGAAAACCGACACGGTGATTTGTTGAATAAGTATCTTTATCTATCTGGTCGTGTTGATATGCAACATGTTGAACGAACTATTCAGTATCTGATCGGATCTGGCATGGTACGTTTTAATCTCATATACTATATCTATATGCATGCGTTTTTTTGTCTAACTAGCTTTTAGTTTCGGTTCAATTTTTCCGGTTTAGATCCATGTTACTGCAACATGATGTTCATAATTGTTAAGTTTAAATCGTATCCGGTCTGAATCGGTTTCGGTTACGAATTATTAGAGAGAAGATTTATTTTCACACGGTTTTAATTCGGTTTGGTATCGTGACCCAAACTCTATCTAGTTTAGTTACATCAAAGACGGTTGAATTAAGGTAGAGTAGACCGATGATCCTGTAGTCATTTGGCACGAGGGTGAACCCTCTTCCGTTTGGGGTGCCTCGAGACTATATTGATTTACCGAGAGTTTACTCTCTTCCGTCTGGGATTCCCTTGCCGAAGTCTTTTTATTTTGTCGGTTACCCATTTTTTTAGACTAAGTTATTAGTCAGACAAAATATTCTTCCGTAAATTATTTCTATCTCTAATCGTGTCTGATTTATATGGGAGAAAATAATATTTATGTTCCTAGCCTCCTTCGTTAATTATATCCACTAGGTCCAATCTGTCTGGTATAGTTGTCGCTGGCCAGTCCATCGAATTTGGTTTGGTATAGTCAAATTGGGTAATATCATAAAGTTTTGGGTGAAACTTGGAACTTATACTTTGTTTGAGGTCACTATTTTAATAATTATATAATTGTTTTTTTCAGGACTCAAAATTTGAAAACAACCCATACAATGGCTTCATTTACACGTCATTCCAAGAGAGAGCGACATTCATCTCCCACGGCAACACGGCGAAGCTAGCCACTACCTACGGCGACACCACTCTCGCCAAAATCTGCGGCACAATCGCAGCTGACGAGAAGCGGCACGAGACAGCCTACACACGGATCGTCGAGAAGCTCTTCGAGATCGATCCTGATGGGACCGTACAGGCTCTAGCGAGTATGATGAGGAAGCGAATCACGATGCCGGCTCATCTGATGCACGATGGTCGTGACGACAATCTGTTCGATCATTACGGTGCGGTGGCGCAACGAATGGGAGTTTATACGGCGATGGATTACGCCGGGATATTGGAGTTTTTGTTGCGGCGGTGGAAGGTGGAGATGTTAGGAGTGGGTTTGTCAGGGGAAGGAAGGAGAGCACAGGAGTATCTGTGCACCTTGCCGCAGAGGATCAGGAGGTTAGAGGAAAGGGCTAATGATAGAGTCAAACTTGCGCCGAGGCCTTCTGTTTCCTTCAGCTGGATCTACGGGAGAGAAGTTGGATTATAAGAGAAAATGATATATTAAAATAGAGAATGAATGTTGTGTTAGTGAAGTTATGTCAAGAGTGGCATGTTTTGTAACAAAATGTAATAAGTAAGGTTTATAAAACATAAAAGTCTCCCATATATTATAAAAACCAAATTCATACAACACACTTGCTTTGACAAGGAGAGTACCTCAACTTGTCAAGACATTATTCATTATTTAAGAAGCAAAAAAAAAAAAACAGAGAAGCTCAAAAGTAGTTTTAGATAATAAAGTTCTGCTAGATTCCTTCGTCCTTCTCGTCCTCGCTGCTGCAGCTGCTATTGTTGCTGCTCCACTCACACTTCAATGTAGATCTAGGCGACCCACAGTACTTGCCTAGCTTCTCAAACGTCTGATACATCACTGTTCCACTCTCTTCTCCTAAAGACTCAAATGTCCTCTCTCTGCATCCATAATCTTCCAAGTCTACACTGATCTCAGGCTTGTAAGCGTTCACTCCAACGCTCGAATGCACTGCTACAGAGAATTGCTTTGGCTCGAAGCAAGACAAGACCCTTGTCACCAGCTGGCTCAGGTCCATAGTGTTGAAGTCATAACCCATAGCTTCGAAGCTAGCGTAGCTAAAACCATCCTCAGGGGTCACATGGATAGTGGAGATTGCATCTCCTTCAATGGAGTTCATAGAGTAGCCACATGGCTCGAACTCAAAGTCGCAGATATGAGACTTGGGAAGGATCTTTCTGATTCCAGAGTTGTCAGTCATTGATCCAGTCTCGCCACTTTCATTCTTGTAGAAGACAGAGGTTTTCTCCCTGTCTAGACCAGTCATGCACATCTCGAGCGTGTAGACATTGTTGTTGCTGGAGGACTGGGCAGAGGCAGCATAGACATGCCATTTCTTAGTCTCATCATCATTACCCATCAAGTAGGCAACGCTGTTCAAACCCAGCTTAGAAAAGTGACCATCAAGAACAGAGACTTCCTCAGAGAAGCTGCGGTGAGGAAAAGGCTGGCCGCCGGGGCAGAGGAAGGAGCCACGAGTGTACTTGACAGACTTGACACTCAGAGAGAGCTCACCAGCCAGCTGAAGAAGCGGTGGGATAGAGAGGAGGAGCTTGGTGGTGCCACAAGTCTTGATGATGACTTTGTAAGGGTAGACAAAGAAGCTGGACTCAGAGAGGACGTAAGAGTCCAAGAGATCGTTGGAGAGAGAAGAAACGATCTCGCAAGCAGCAGGAGTGAGTATTTGGTCCAACTGGGACCTGGTGAGAGCACGGAGACCCAAACCCTTGGAGTCTTGGAAGAAGCTTGGCTCAAAGAAAGAGACCTCGAGACGCTTCTCGTAACCTTCGAAACCGATTGCAGATAAGGCCATGGGGAACCAAGCAGAAACGGAGCTTAGAAGAAAGTAAAATTATAAACTGGAAAGTAAAGAAAGCTATAACTATAGTAGGAGACTCGGTGCACGCTACAACTCAGGATGGCCTCTTAGCGCACTGCAAAGAAAATGAAAACAAAAACATCGTTACTAAGAAACTTGTTGTTACTGTCGTGAATGAACAGAGAGTAATAGAATGATGGGAAGAAGCTTTACGTTGGAGTAGACAGAAGATTTGAATTTCTTGATTCCACCGTTGGGGCGAACGTCTTCAATGCTGTAACCGAGGGGAGCTTCGTAAAATAAGGAACTACTACTACTGCTAGACTTCTTTTTACCACCTTTCGATTCCATCATAATCTCATTCACGCTTTCTGTTATTACAAGACCAACAAACACATATGTGTTATGTAAAGACGAGGAACAAAGAGATTCAATGTCCATGTTTCATTAGATCTACAACTATGATGAACCTCTAAGATAACGGCTAAATCATTAGTAAAACGTAAAAACTATGAATTTAGATACATAACGAATATCAAAATATCAATCTCGATCAGAATTATGAATCTAATCATTTGATAATCTGTATAGATTAATCAAAAACGTAGATCAGACGTTAGGTAAAACTTACATATATAATATATGAATTTAGATGTAGACCACGAATTGCAAAATCCCTCCTTTCCAGATATCAATCCTCAAACCTGAAATTTGAAACAGTCGTTAAGAAAACACGAAAACAGATATCTATTGATCAAAAGAGAACAAAAGCTCACCAGATCAAAAGATGACTCAGGAAACCGAAAGACTTTGAGAGAAACGCTTATGAATGATTTGGTAAAATAATGAGGCAATGAAGAAGCGTTTCTGAAGAGGGAAGGTGGATAGAGGTCGTCCTTTATATAAGCTATATTAATAAAGTTTACGATTTACCCTTTCTTAATAAGAAAAAGGTTTTCGCGCTAAAAAAAGCGTAAACCTCTAGTAGAACCGTTCGTTTTTTTTTTTTTCAACGATTTACTAAAATTACTTCTAAACCCCTTTTTAATAGTATGTGGAAACGGTAGGTGCGTAACTACTTATTTGTTTAAAATTGTTTTTTCTCTGCTACCACTAGGGAAATTATTTAATTCCTTAACATTCTTTTTGAACATGCACTATTTTTTTGTACAATTATCTTTCGGCCGTGTTAAGAAGTTACGTGTATCGTTTGGGCGGATAACTCGAGGTGAGCTGTGTCTGTCACGTTACTTGGGCCGAGAGTATCATCAAATTCTATTAACTTTTTTCTTTCTTTCAGAGGCCTACTCTCTCTCTCATCTGCACCGCTAAATGACAAAAACGACCCCTCCCGTGACTCACTCATGACTCATGAGCCCATTTGTCAACAAAAGTACAACATTAAACAATTTTGTAAAAAGTAAATCCAATTAACAATGGACTTTTATGTCATTATTCTAGTCAAAAAGTAAGCCCAATCAACATAATTTAAACTTTTTGTATAATGATTTCTCTTTTTTAATTAATAAATGAGATTTCTTTCTACAAACACAAGTCACTATCTAAGTTGGATGGATCATATCCTTCTTACCAAGATATTGCTGAAAAGAATCAGAGCGTTTCTGATAAGATTAATTCCCCCTCCCCAATTTGACCAATATGATGTAAAAGAATTTATTCCATCGGAAAATTAAGACAGAATTACTGTAACTAGTAATATAAAATGGAACTGTTGGAATAAAATTAAATAAAATAAAATACATTTTATTTCATGTATTCATATGATCAAAATTGTAATAGAGTGATTATCTTTGAATTTTGTTTATTCTTTTTGTGAATTGATAAAATGAGCATTTCATTTTATATGAAATTGTAAGAAATTTGTGGAATCAATACCAAGCAAGAATTAAGTGCCTCCATTGTTCACTGGAAGTAAAGATATAAGAATCCATGAAGCTAATCATGTCTCCAGATTAGCCCATTCATATCCAATGGGCTATTGTGTCTTATTTTTCTACTGGATAGCCCATTTACGATAGTCGCTAGAGTCGTCATAATTTTTTTTTTTCCGTCGAAACTGTGTTGGAGCTCTTATCCTTTCAATAGAACAGAACAGCCGTCAGCTTAAAAGACCAAATAACGTTTTCCAATTCCATCTCCAATTCAATCTTGTCACGAGCAGGTGGGTTTCCGTAAGATTTTGGTTTCATTTCAATGTTTCGCCCAACTTCGAATCTGCGATGAACAACGTATGATTCAGTTTCCAGGGAAGAGAATCAATGGCTACTACTTTCAATGTTCTCTGTAGTGATAGGTTTCATCTCAAGGGAGTTAATCCCCCGGAGAGACTAAGTAAAACAGTGTGTTCGAGGATTAGCGAGCTCAATGTTAGTGTCGCTCGAACCAAGAATCTGTCGTTTAGTTGTAGGAAACTTAGTGGGTTTTCTTGTAATAGCGAGGTTAAGCGACTGGTGAATGGTGATTACGGTGAAAATGGTACAAGCAAAGGAAGAAGAAGAAGAAGGTTTTCTCTTAGGCTTCGACCTAGGCTACGTTTACTTAGCATGAGACTTGGGAGATTAGATCTCAGAGCATCATTGGAAGATTTTAAGCTGTTTTTCAGAAAGAATATCAAGAGAGTGATCTTATCTACTGGCGTGGCGGTTATCTTTGGACTGTGTTATCTGTTCTTGAGGTTAACATCTGTCCCCTCTCCATCCATTGTTCCTTACTCTGACTTTGTAACGAATCTTCGAGGTGGTTCTGTTTCAAAGGTTTTGCTCGAAGAAGGTTCTCGTCGAATCTATTACAACACTGATGAGATTGTTGTTGACAAGTCTGAGACTTTAGAAGAACCCGCGAGTGAAGCTGTTACGGAAGACGTTGTTACTAGGCCAAAGGTTCGAGCTTTGGCTCCTGTGTGGAAGTACGTGACGAGAAAAGTAGATCATGATGAGAAGTTTCTTCTTAGTTTGATGAGGGAGAAAGGGATTACTTACAGTTCAGCTCCTCAATCTGCGTTGAAGTCAATGAGAACTATTTTGATAACAATCATCACTCTATGGATTCCTTTAACTCCTCTTATGTGGCTTCTCTACCGGCAAATCTCAGCATCTAACAGCCCTGCCAAGAAACGACGGTCTAAGAATCCCACAGTTGGATTCGATGATGTTGAGGGCGTTGATTCTGCTAAAGACGAGCTCGTTGAGGTAAATAAGATTCAGTAGATTTTTGTTTTTTGGAATCCAACCTTGATGTTGTATGGTGTCTTTACTTTGTAGATAGTGTCATGTCTTCAAGGAAGTATAAACTACAAAAAGCTAGGAGCAAGATTACCTAGAGGCGTGCTTTTAGTCGGTCCACCAGGGACTGGTAAAACCTTGTTGGCTCGAGCTGTAGCTGGAGAGGCTGGAGTTCCCTTCTTCTCTGTTTCCGCTAGCGAGTTTGTTGAAATGTTTGTTGGAAGAGGCGCTGCCAGAATCAGAGATCTTTTCAGTGCAGCCAGGAAAAACTCTCCTTCCATTATATTCATCGATGAGCTCGATGCTGTTGGTGGAAAACGCGGTAGAAGTTTCAACGATGAACGTGACCAGACACTAAACCAGGTAAAGAATTCAACCTTCTTGTAATAAACTAGCTTTCATTGCTGATATGCTTCTTCCTTTTTTGTAGTTGCTTACTGAGATGGATGGGTTTGAGTCAGACACGAAAGTCATTGTAATCGCAGCAACTAACCGACCAGAAGCATTAGACCCTGCTCTTTGTCGGCCAGGAAGATTCTCAAGAAAAGTAGTGGTTGCAGAACCAGACCAAGAAGGACGTAGGAAAATCTTGGCAGTACATCTGAGAGATGTTCCTCTAGAAGAAGATGCGTTTCTCATATGTGATCTGGTTGCTTCTCTAACTCCTGGATTCGTAGGTGCTGATCTCGCCAATATTGTCAATGAAGCTGCATTGCTCGCTGCTCGTAGAGGTCAGCCTTTTTTGTTTCAAATATAATATAGCAAATCTTGATGCTTCCGGCGTGTTAAAAGAGCTGAATTGTTTTCAGGCGGGGAAGCTGTGGCAAGGGAAGATATAATGGAAGCTATAGAGAGGGCCAAGTATGGGATCAATGATAAGGAAGTGAAGGGAAAGACGTTAGGAAATGAGCTCAGCAAGCTGTTCCCATGGATGCCATCTTTGGCTAGGAGGAATGGACCAGATCAAGACGGTTTACAAGGACCGTTAGGTTATCAATCTCTTAGCTAAACCAAACCGGTTAGAGAGCAAATCAATGTATCTGAATTTTGTTGAGATGTACGCTTTGTGTGTGCTAATCTCTGCTTACAAAGCGTTTCATAAGTCGATTTGTTTAAACTTTAATTCCCTCCTTTTTAGATAAACAAATCAAATACATAAGCTATACATAATGCTGTTAAAACGTCGTCGTTCGCAGAACGTAATGTAAACAATGTACATGCATTGAATAAACGTCGTCGTTTTCTTCGAAGATTCCCTTATAATAATAAGAGAAATGGACTAAACAAAACTTAGAAAGGTCGAATCGAATCTCTCCGGCTGAAATAACGATCGCATCGATGGCGGAAGGCGGCGATGATCCACAGCGATTGAAGAAGATTGCGGCGGCAGCTTACGAGTACGACAACGACGCTAGATGGGTGGATTACTGGTCCAATATCCTCATTCCTCCTCACATGGCTACTCGCCCCGAGGTCGTCGAGCATTACAAGCGCAAGTTCTACCAACGCTACGTGGTCCGTGCTCTATCTTCCCTCTTGAGTTTGTGTTTGATTAGTGCGAGCTACTTACTTGGAGAGGTTTTGAATCTTAGGGTTTAACGTGTGTTGCAGTTGCTCGACTTGAAATTTAGATGTTCAATATTTCGAACGTATTGGTCTCGATTTGTTTGCTGAATGAATCTGGAGTGCTTATACTGCTATGGTGTTTTTTTTTTTTTGTAGGATCCTGATCTCGTTGTGGAGCCTATATCGACTTCTTCTTCATCTTCTTCGCAATCTGCTGCAAGAACATCTGCTACATCTACCAATGCAAATGAACAAGCTCGTTCACGGAACTCTGGTGGACTTTTTTTTTTTGTTTTCTTTTCTGATATAGTCAACTTTCAATTTATGCTATATGAGATGAGTTTACTGACTACACTCTTGTGTATCAGGATCTGTTCCTCGAACAACTGGGCCATCTGCTACTGCAGGTGCAAATCCAAGTTCAGGGCGTTGGGATCAGCAGACTATTCAGTTCTCTGTCAATGCCTGGGTAATATTATGTTTTCCTTTTGCAGTTTCTTGTTCTTGGTGCAAGTGAAAATATTTCAGCCCGCCCGAGTGCTGTTCTCTTCGTATTTTATTGATCAGAATCACTCCTTATGCAGTGAACTTCAGACTTCTGTTTTAAAATCACAAGTGTAGATTTTTTACTAGACTTAGCTTCTTATTAGGTCTCTGACTTGGGATTACTTTTACTTTCTGCTGTTGAATCCTTTACTTGGACATTTTAGGAGATGTTGTGTGGTGCACTGTATTTTTGTTCTCTTGTCTTGATGTGCTTGTTATACTAAGATTTGAACTAATTAAGACTATTTATGAGATGTTGTGTGGTGCACTGTCTTTTTGTGCTCATGTCTTGTTGTGCTTGTTATACTCAGATATGAACTAATCAAGACTAATGCGTTTTGTCTGGTGTACTTCACATAACTATTTTTTCCTTGCGTAGTCTCTTTAATCTATTTCATCATTTGCAGGTTTTCGTTATAGCTGTGCTGGCAGTGTTACCTCTAGTGCCAAAGAACCTCTCTAACAGGGCTTATCGTCTATCTTTCATGGGAACTGCATGCTCATCTCTTTATTCCTTGTACTCTCTTTACGGGGTAAGCCATGTGATCTCCCTTTTCTACTCTCTAGGGACCAGTCATTCAGTGTCTTCTCTTTGTTAGACGATTTTTATTATCTGCAGAGGCCAAGTGCGTGGAATATGCAAGGGCTGCAAGTTTATTTTCAATCAATTGTGGGAGCAAAAGATTTCATCTATTTCATTTACTGCCTTACATTTGTCACTTCACATCTCTGTATCAAGTGTAAGAGTTGATTGAGTTTTTTTTTTTTTGCTGATTTTCTTCAAACTATATACATTGTAATGATTAGTCTCCTTATTGATTTCTTGCAGTTGCTTTGATTCCCATCTTGTGTCGAGCACTTGAACAATTAGCCAAATTTTTGAGGCGTAACTTCGCTCGCTCCACCATATACAGGTAGCTTGCATCCTGCTGATCAGAAATTCTTACTTATGCTTATCTCTTGCTCCGTGTCCTGTTTTGCAATGATTTATCAGAAAGTACTTGGAAGACCCTTGCGTGTGGGTGGAGTCAAACACAACTACTCTTAACATCCTCTCATCGCAGGCTGAGATAGCCATCGGCTTCCTTTTGATTATCTCTCTTCTCTCGTACGTACCCTTGGCACTAAATTCCTTGGAATCCTTTGAAATAAATCGAGTTCATATTTGCTGCTCTGGTCCGAACTGCATTTACTCGTTTTCACTCATCTGACAAAAATATTATTTACTGCAGATGGCAACGCAACATTATACAGACATTCATGTACTGGCAGGTACGTCTTTCTTGCTTTACTTTTAGTTCGAGTCATCATATCTCTCTATTGGCTCAACATCTCCAAGTAGAATTCATTTAAAACTTGATCAGCTGAACATATAGACATAAGCTTATAGCTACTACCCTTTTCATCATTCTCTCTATGAATTTGTTTTGTTTTTCCTTGTGTTGGCAGCTATTGAAGCTAATGTATATGATGAGTTTGTTTTGGTTGGCAGCTATTGAAACTGATGTATCAAGCACCAGTAACAGCAGGATACCACCAGAGCACGTGGAGCAGAATCGGGAGGACAGCGAATCCGATTATCCAACGGTACGCTCCCTTCTTGAATACTCCGGTCACTGCCGTCCAGAGATGGTGGTTCAGGTGAAAAACCAACAGAAAAAAATGCAGAGGTGACTTTTGAAACCCCTTAAAAACAAAAGAAAAGGTTTCAGCTTTATTTTTCATTTCAACTCTCAGTGTAAAGTAGATTCTTCTGTTTTTACGTTTTTGGGTTATGAAATATATTGTTGCTAGGATTTTTTACTTTCTCCTCTGGTTGCTAATTTAGATATATGTGACTTAATTCCCTTTTGCATGGGTGATCATTATAAGAGTTTATAAATTTCCTACAAATCACAATAATCTAAAATATCAGCTGGCCTTATAAAATTTTAGATATCATCTTAAATTTATCGTTTGGATAATCAAAGATATTGCAAAAATATAGTCTATGTGATATTAATAGTACTCATTATTGATTGGTTGCTTGTAAATTAGTCTTCTGTTTGTAAAAGGGAAAATCTAAAATATTGTATGTGAAGAGGAGAAAAAAGAATCCCAATAATAGGAACAAAAGAGATGTCAATTATTGATTTGGATTCTTCTCATGGTTGGTGCTCGTGCCACCGCTAAGTTTACCCATCACGTTCGTAGATGTGGATCTCGCGGTTCCATGTGGCGTCCATACACAACTATGCCAAAGTTACAAGCGTTGAGACATCAAACACAAATGATTACCAATAACGTTTACGTCAGCAGATCCCATGCGTTGGAACGCAATCCATACAATTATTTGTTGTTTAATATCAACTCCAAAGTATCGTTAATAAGATAAACAAATACATATGTAAATTAACTATGATATCTCACCTCAAAAAATATAAAATTAATCCATTAGGAAGTAATTAGTCTTTCCAAATTAAAAATTAGTCAATTAGGAACATACGACGCCGTTCAAGCGCATTGTATCTTTCCTCCTCTGTGACGAGGGATCCGCACATGCTTAAATAGCTTTTTCAAAAGTTTGAAACCATTAAAAAACAAAAACAGAACCTGATCTGATCAATAATAAAAAGCGAAGAAGAGGAGAAATCAAACACGAGAGATCCAATCTTTTCCAAACGGCGGACATGCAATCATCATCTTCGGAGATTCACCATCACGACAGATGCCGCCCAGTAGAGAAGATTGGCCCAGCGGAATCCGACAAAATGGAGCTGCTTCACGGCTCTAACAACAACAACAACAGGTTGTCTTCTTCAACAGGAAAGGTTCGTCGTAGAGTATTCGGAAAGTCTTCGGCGCCTCAAATTTGCAGACAGCCGTCTTTCAGTCGCGACATAGGCCATGCAGCGGCGGAAACGTATTTGATAACTCGTCTTAGCTTCGACCTTCTTGGTTATCTCGGGTACTACTTTTATTTCAATTTTCCCTCCTCCCCCCCCCCACCCCACTCGCATGGATATATACATATTAAGATGGCCTCCGAATACGATTCGGCTGACCACTACTTGATCTAATTTAAATGGGTAGCTGACAAAAAAAAAAGGCCTCAGAGTACCTTGTGCGGCAGGGTATCGTTAATTTGTTCTTGTGATTGTAACTTGCTCCACAGGGAAACAAATTAAAAAAAATTGTGCAAGAGTTTACAATTAGTCCCTTAATTTTTTTTTAAAAATTATTTATTAGTGTGTTTTAATGGTTGCAAGTTTTGATTCAGGGTAGGTTATCGGTGGATCACAAGATTACTTGCTCTTGCTTGTTATGCAATCCTCCTTATGCCTGGATTTCTTCAGGGTGATTCATCCTCTTTGCTGATGAATATTTAATCATTAAGAAGCTGTTTGTTAATTAATTGTACACTAATTAATTAAGCAAGCTGTTTTTTTTTAAACTGCTGCAGTTGCATATCATTATTTTTTCTCACCCCAAGTTAGGAGGAGTATTGTATATGGAGATCAACCTAGGAATAGGTAACTGAGCATAATCTAGGCCTGCTCCCTTGATCAGTTTCATATCACAAATGATTGATTTGATCTCGATTGTTTTTTTTTTGGCAGGTTGGATTTGTACATACCACCAACAACAAGTGACGATCGCCTTAAGCCTGTTGTAGTTTTCGTGACTGGTGGAGCTTGGATTATCGGGTAATCCACTCTCATCATCATCTCTACTTAAATACGTTTTAGTTTGTAATATGCATAAATTTTCTTATCTTCGTTAATTTTAATAGAACAGTAGGATCCCTGAAGCTACATCTTTTTCTCTTTTTTTAAAGATGAATTTGTAGTTTCATATTTTGCATATCAATTTAGGTACAAAGCTTGGGGTTCTCTCTTGGGACTGCAGCTAGCAGAAAGGGATATCATTGTTGCATGTCTTGATTACAGGTAAGCAAATTAAACAAACCCCTTATCCAGCCGGTTTAATCTAATTTTTTTGTTAACAAATATATAATGTAACCTACACATGAACTTTGGTCCAGAAACTTCCCTCAGGGAACAATTAGTGATATGGTAAGAGATGTTTCTCAAGGAATCTCATTTGTCTGCAATAGCATCTCTGCATTTGGAGGCGATCCTAACAGGTTGACAAACTCTTCACTTGGAGTTGATGTTTATTTCACAGGCTCTTCTGGTGATTAAACCATGTCTGCTTTGTTTCTGTAGAATCTATTTGATGGGGCAATCAGCTGGTGCACATATCTCTTCATGTGCTCTCATAGAACAAGCCATTAAAGAATCAAAAGGAGAGAGAATCTCATGGAGTGCTTCTCAGATAAAAGCTTACTTCGGTTTATCTGGCGGGTAAATTATTACTTTTGACTTAAAAAGTTTCTTAATTACCATGAGAAGCTTACTATTGTTCACCATTTGCAAACTTGGGACAGGTACAATCTCTTCAATATGGTCGAACACTTCCATAACCGAGGCCTGTATCGTTCGATTTTCCTTAGGTAATTTTGCTTAAACTATCTCCCATAGTTTACTTTATTTTTTTACACTAAAATAGAGTGACTCTATAATAGAGTTGAAGTTTGCTCCAATGGTATTATATTTTAAATTGAAAAATAGAGTGATGAACAAGAAAACAACAACTTACTTTATATTTGGAATAAACCTATTTTTCACTCTATTATAGAGTAAGAAATAAAGTATCATTGTAGCGCTTTTACTCTAAACTCTGTTTTAGAATGAAAAATAGAGTGAAGTTGGAGATGTTCTTAGGTACCATATGATCAGTTATGAAGTAAGACATCACTTATGGTTTGTTCATTTGTTGGTAAACTTTGCAGCATAATGGAAGGAGAAGAGTCATTTGAACAATACTCTCCTGGAATCAGATTGAAAGAGCCGAGAGTAAGAAAAGCTGCTTCTCTTTTGACTCATATTGTGCTTTTTCATGGATCCGAAGATTACTCCATCCCATGTGAAGCAAGGTTTGATCACCCCTCTACAAAAATCTGGACAATATGCTTTTACTTCCTACTTAAAAACAGTCAAATGTTTTTTTCTTTTTCTTTTTTGTGTGTTTTGTAGCAAAACTTTTGCAGAAGCTCTTCAAGGTGTTGAGGTTAAAACAGACCTAATTGTGTACGAGGGTAAAACTCACACCGATCTATTTCTTCAGGTAAACAAATTCTAGCATAGCTCAATGTTTTTTATGTACATAAATAACCAAGTAATGGGATAATCTCACTCTTTTTTTCATTGCAAAGGATCCTCTGAGAGGAGGTAAAGACGAACTGTTTGATCATATAGTATCTATGATACACGCCAATGACAGTGACGCTTTGAGAAAAGATGCGGTTGCACCACCGAGAAGACGGCTTGTGCCTGAGATTTTGCTGAAACTGGCTGGTAAGGTCAGCCCTTTTTGACCCACGAAAACTAATAGTCGATCCGGTTCTTGTACCTTCTTGATTTCTCAGCTTCTTGTTCTGTATTTTCTTCTTCGATTTGTTTATTTTTTTACTAAAAGTATATATACTTCGATATGTAAAAAAAAACTACCACATGTTAAT